>VUQI01004056.1:19601-50482 GCA_015106735.1 Paratilapia polleni | reverse complement strand
TAAAAAAAAAATAAAAACAAAAAAAAAAAAAAAAGCTCCTCAAAAGCAGCGTCTCTAAATGAGTTGTCTTCAGTTTGATGTTTTTTCTGCACACCACAAGCTGGGTTTCATTGAAACAAATCTTTCATCTGCATGCACTTACATATAAAATCTTCCACCCACTACTGATAAAGAAATGTTGCGTAACTTGGCCAAAGCAAGGTCATGAATAAGTCTAATTTACACACCAAAATACACCCCATCATCACCTTTTGTACATTTGCATGCACACTGTGTACTCCAAGCCCTCAACTGTCGCGACTAAGCACGCTTGAGTATGTAGCAGAGCTCCTCGTTATCGTTAACCATCTCATTTCTGTGTTCATTCTTAATACTTTAATTTTATAATATCTTCCAAGACGGCTCAATGACACAGCTTATGCTCCTGCTCTATTTATGTGGTCTCATTGGTTCTGTAAATGCCCTATTTGTAATCCAATCATATTAGAATAATTTCCCTGCTTTGGCGATGCTTTATGATGCTCTGTCACTTCTAGGCCTCTGGTTTCAAGGCACCGCACTCCTCTGGGGTGACTCTTCACAGACTGTCTGCGCCAGCGTCGTTTCCTAGTTCAAACATTGTTGCACACTGCCTCTCCTTGGGAATGGCTTTAATTGAGTGCTTAATAAGAGCAACGCCACACAGCAACCAACTTCGGTCGGGGGGGGGGCGGGGGAGATCTGAACACTGGGAATGTTGCATTATTAAACGTACTTATATAAGGCCTGCAAACAACTTCTTCTTTCCAAGCAATCTTGGGATGAGGCCAGATCTGTGATTCTTCTTGATGATACACCTCTCTTGAATGTGGGTTTGCTTTTTAGTAAAGAGCCACACAAGCACAATCTCAGAGGTATATGGGGCTCCTCTGGGTGTGGCTGTTGTGTGAGAGACATTGTTCCTCACTGATTTAGTATAAGCACTTGATAAAAACTGCGGGTGTTGCAACAGGGTGTTGTTATTTTGTTTGAATTAAGATTAAAGGATTGAATAGAGCAGCTGGTATGACTCAAAAGAATGCAACAAATATACCCAAAACAATGTGTTGCTTTTTTAATCGATTGATTGCTTCTGCCACAATTTTTGAGGGTAGAAACACGCTGACAAAAAAAAGTGGCTTATCTTAAACTGCAGGAGTTGCTTGTTGCAGTTTTGTAAACATTCTCCTTAATTATCTTTTTCTTACATCCCTTTAAAATTCATGCAAAGAAAACAGGTCTCTTAGCTCATTCGATGCCCTGTGAACAGCTGTATGTTCACGTAGAATTATACCATGATTTGCATTACACAAGATTTCATATGAAAGGCCTTGTCTGTGAATAAGGCATTAGAATGTTTTATATTGTATTTCCAAAGTGGAGCATCACAGTTAACAGCATGTCTTGACTATATTAAAAGAACAACACTATTTTGAGGTGGAAAAAAAAGGAAACTAGGATAAGAGTTGTTAATGAAGCTAAATTAGTGAGGTCATATTATTCACTGTGGGTATGTAAGTTTTTTGTTGTTTTGTTTTTGTTAGGGGATTTTGAGTAATTTAAAGTGATTTTTTAAATTTTTTTTATTTAAAAAAAAAGATTAGCACAAGATACAATGTAACTATGAAAACAACTGCTCCTTTTGAAAACTGGTTCTGGCATCAAAAGTGACATTTTGACTGAAAAGCTAATAATCTATGGCATCTATTCATAGAGTCCAAAAGGCTTGAGATGTACTGAACAAATATGACACACAGGTGAGTTTTCTTATCATGAGGCATGCTGTCAGTGAACACAGATGTATAATTTGTAGCTGTGGATGGACCTTGAAAAGGTTTGAACTTAGCTTGGGCTTCAGACTTCAAATGTTTTAACAGACTCTATAACAACCTACAGTATTTGGAGTTTTGAACAGAATGGCTGCATTTGGGATACAGTAGAAGTCTACAGACCGTTGTTTAGTGTTTGTTGCATGACCCATTGTGGAGACTTAAAGTCAGGATATTTTGTCTTTGCGTACTTCAGTTTTGACTATTAGCCAACCTATTAGTCAACTTCAACTTCAGAAAGTGTGATATCAAATTGCTTAGAACTTTTAATAATTTTGGTAGTTTCCCACTCTCGTTTTTTGACTGCTGAAGAATTAAATATTCTAGTTTAATGGCGGTAAATTGGTAGGAAACTTGGGACAACAAAGCAGAGGATTGTGTTTCCCTTTGCACTATACTCGCCGAGTATAACAGACGTTACTTATGTAAAACTGCATGAAGATATGATTCCTAAGCTTAGGTTTATTAAAGCCTCAGTGACACAGGCCTAGAGACTGGCTAGCGACGGGAAAAGTGTGTATTCCCTGACTGGTTGGTGAGTGGTTGTTGGAGGTTGCTGGCTGTCCCTGGGTGAAATCAGTCGCAAAGAGGGTGCTGTACCAAAAACCTCCTTGTTATTGATCTGATCACTGGCAGATCGCCATGGTTGCCTGTAGTTTGCATGAAAGACTGCTTGTTTGCAAACCCTCACCATTTACTCTCAGAGCTGCAGTAAAACTATGAAAAAGTGCAACGCAAACCACAAATTAAGAATGTTCACCTTCATAGTAAAGATTGTGCCTCACCACTTCAGTCAACACGTATCAAAAGGCATAACTTTTACTTTGAAGGTAAATGGTGTCTTCACAGTTTCATTACCACTAAGTGAGTAGTGTTTGCAGACAAGTTGACATCTTCCATTCAAACAACTGGTGACTATGGCAACCTGTTAGCAGCCAAAGCAATCACAATGTTTTTTGGTACAGCACTTTGCGACCAATTTCACCTAGTGACAGCAAGCAACCTCCAGAAACCACTTGCCAGCCCATCGGGAATACACATTTTTCCCTACGACAGGTGGTTGCCAGATAGTTGCTGACAAGTCTTTTGGCCTGTGTGACTGGATTATACAGAGGGAGGTGTTGCAGGCCCCTTAAAACCTCCCAAGCACCAGACGTCCGTGGACATTGTTTTGTTGGCTAAATCTGGTCAGTCAGTCATGGCCTTTAAAAAGATGTCCTTTACAGTGCTTAACAAATTTATTAGATCACCTGTCATAAAAACGAGAAAGACCATCCAGCATCACGAAGTGCTTTAATGTGGACTCTTTTCTTTTCAGTTCTTGACGTTTTACCATTTTTAACAGGAGTGAGAAATTTCAAACTGAATTCACGTTTTTATACCCAATTTAAGCCGGCACACTGGACTTCTCTGAGAAGTCAGAAATTAATCAAGCATAACATTCAAACACTAAAACTATTTTTTTCTGTTCAGCAATGCAAGTAAATAACTGTAATTCTGCATCTTAATCAACAATTAATAATGTGCTTTACTATTTTTTTCTGGGTTTTTTTGTAAAACAGTAAATTTGAAAATTCATGGATAACAACAATAATTGTATTTTAGCATAAAAAATATCGTTTTGATTAGAGAGTTTGAGCATATTGGTGGATTAACCATTACAGAAACATAAAAATGATTTTGGTAATTACCAATACTGTTAATTTAGGGCAGCTGTGGCATAAACCTTACATTGGGTGGTGTCTAATAAATTTGTTAAGCACTGTATGTCTAAATTTGGTTGAACAGTGAAAGGTGTAAAGTCTTTTTCTCAGGCTGTTACAAAGACTTGAATTCAACCTTGTTCAGCTATTTACTAATTCATGTTAATCCACCACAGTTTTCTTTTGATTATTGGTCTAAAAGATGTCTAAGTGGTACAAATTGGTTTAAATGTGGCTCAAAAGTGAAAATTAAGTCATGATCTAGATCACACCTAGCCTTTGTTTCAAAAATGCAAACATGTGTCTTTGTTTGTTTTTTAAAAGGAGAATTTCATTGATTTTTTTTTCAATATGAAATGGTTGTGATCAGACAGTGACACATTTAGTATTACTGGACAGCATTTTTTTTACATAATGTATATTCTATCTACATGTAAATTATGCTTCTTGTGGAGTTATATCTCATTGTGTTTTCCAAGGTGATCTTAGCTGACTGAGATTCGGGACAGTCCAAACTTATTCCCACAAGCTAGGGCAGCACGATGGTGCAGTGGTTAGCACCAGTTTGCACTAACGCCTCGTAGCAAGGAGGTCCTGGGTTTGAATCAGCTGGTTGTCGCTTTGAAGAGGTGTTGCGGAGGAATAGTGTCCTTTCTGTTCTCAACCAAAATCAGACATAAAGGGACGTTTTTTTCTAGACATCTTTTCAATGACTTAAGAAAACTGCTTTTCACCTTTCTCTTATTAACCAAATCGCAACATTGTTTAGATGGCTGGCAAAGTCATCCTTTTTTCAAGGTCTTTTCGATGACATTGTGCACAAAGGGAGCCTATTATCTGTGTGTGTCTACTAGCAAGATTATATATATTTAAAAAAAAACAAAAAAAACCTACCAGGCTGAATTTTGGAGAAATTCGGAGAAAAAAGGAAGAAACCAACTCAAGGATACCTTGATGGTGCCAATAGCTTCTGGAGAATGCCTGCAAATACAAAGATTTTGATGCCAAAATCCACTGTTTGTTTGGTTTGACATGAATATAAAAGCTTCTGAATTAACCTAATCAGTCAGAGTTACATAACGAGTCTCTTTCCCTCCCATGCATAGAAAAGTATTTCAAATGAATTTCTTGCTACAAAACAGATATTGAACATAATGGTAATATGCCAATTACTTCACAGACACAAGTCGAAGTTGCTCAATGGATGTTTTCCAATTGTTTAAATAAGGAAATTACGATGTGTCATCTCAATTCATTATCATTACTTTCATTTTGTGGCTCATTGAAGTTTCTTAAGTATGTTTTCAAATTTGTATACCACGGGGAAAGAATCTCCTAATGAGCTTTGTCACATCTAGGGAAAAAAACATAATTTTCATGTGGAGTAGCTAAGTTTGGAGAGAACTGCAGATGTTGCAAAGTGCAGGTATTCAAAATCTAATCTATTTCTCAAATGAAATAATTAGGCATTCCAGAAAAGCTCTGTTTGTTTATCAGACCAGATGTCTGTGATTCAGATAAATGAGATTATTTAGTCATTGTATCAAAGTGCATTCAGCTGCTTCATTTATTTAAACCAAGGACATTAAGTTGAAAGAAAGAAAGAAAGAAAGAAAGAAAGAAGCATATTTGGCTTTGCTATGGAACAGGACTCCATTTATTTGGGATAATAAATGCAAATCTGTCCACATTGTAATGGTCACTCCAGACCATTTCCCTCAGTCTTTATGTGGTATTTATGTCATCAGTGGATGTATAATTTGAGGTGAAAACAAAAAGCATAAAATGAATATCTACACTGCTTAACAAAGGTATTAGACCACCTGTCATAAAAACGAGACAGACCGTCCAGCATCACAAAGTGCTTTAATGTGGACTCTTTCCTTTTCAGTGAGTTCTCGACGTTTTACCACAGGACAGCTGTGGCATAAACCTTACACTGGGTGGTGGTCTAATACATTTGTTAAGCACTGTACAATAAATTGACTGTTTTTTAAAGCCTAAAATTAGCCTCTCTGGTAATGTATGCAATTTCTATCTAAAGTCTTACTTGGCCTTAGATATATCTTTTGCCATAACCATGCAAGAGTACTGTGACAAGCACAAAATCTTTGGCTTTTCCTCCACTATACCGATCAGGATTGTCACAATACTAGTACTGATACACCGGAAAATACTCAATACTATTTTTGCCACCACTTTTGTTAAAAGAATAACAAAATTAAGAAGCACATTTTTTTGTAATAAAGATTAGAATAACACTAATCTGTGCAAATGTATTCAGACGGGCAGGACTGATAACGTTTGCTGCCTAGCTCCCATATTAACATTATAATTTTATTAGCCATAGCCGCTACCTTAATCATAACTTAACAGACGGCTAATGTGGGTAATTGCTAATAGTTAAATGGCTAATGTTAACATGTGCGCTGCCCAGGTTGACGTTTCAACAACTTCAGTGTTGTTGAAACGGGACCTTTACTGACCTCACAAGATTCTTCATAAAAACCGGGGTGTCAGCCTTTAAGCTGCTACATCCCGTTTGTTGCACTACTGTTCATGTGTTGAGCTGCTAGTGAGCCGAGGGGCTGTGTGCCTGCCTTACTGCAGGGTGCTGTGTGAAGTTACGTGTCAGCCGGAGGAGGCGAAGACTTCACTGCTAGTATCAATACTGTTGCGAATGAGTATCTACTCGGATAGTAATTTTAAGTATCAGTTAGTATCCGAGCATCAGGTTTTTTTTTGACAACCCAACATGCTGCCTATGATACCCACGGTACTGAAAAAAAACCCAAAAAAACAAGACTAACAAAATGAAAAAAACAAATACCGTGACATTTTAAGAATTTTAGTATTGAAAGGTACAGGAAGTATCAGTTCTGGTTCTGGAAGTTTTTATTGAAATGTTGATGTTTATGACTGTGTCCAGAGGTCATTTAGGAGTTCAGTTGCTTAGATCAATAATAATGATTTCCTGGGTGAAAATAAAACTCAAAATCACTCTTTTGGACATTTTTTTTTTTTTTAAATATCTTAAAACATTTAGCTCAGAGCTTTCGTTTTCTTCTAGATGATTTCTCAACACTGAGCTGGCACTTGGCAGGTGATACATTTTAGAAAAGTAATTCTTCAATTTCAAACTGTCCGAATTTGCCACCCACATCAGCAGTGATGTGAATACACAGCAGAGAGCTGCTTTGTTGGGCTGTCACAGTTTGGCTTTATCACCACCAGAGCTGTACCCAGACTTCACAGAACCACACTGAGCATAAAAAATACAGTGTTAAAATAAAATTATAATTCCTTGGGCCTGTGGCATATATACATTATTTTCACAACAAAGGTGATGATGCCTATTTTATGTTTACTCTACTGCAACTAGACCTGTTGTACAGCCATGTCAGTGGATTGTGAATGTATGAAAATGACACTGGGAGATAATTAAATTCATTGTTTTGCTTTTTTATTTTTTGGCAAAGTTTGCATGATTGTAATGTAGCTATGTATGATACCAGAAAAAACAGGTACCATTTAACAACAGGAAATAGAGAGATGTTCTTGTTGATGTAGGGATATCTAACACCAAGTGATTTAATTGATTATATCCTTAATTTTAGTGGTCTTTATTGATAGAATCATCTTGACGAGCTATGACTGATCAACATTTGAGATTTGTAAAAAAAAAATAGTCTCTATAGCAGCATCAACACAGAATATTAATTAATTCAAAGTAAATAGTAAAACTAAAATTTACATTAAATCACAATTAAAAATTCGGACACTGGAATGCTAAGGCTCAAATTAAATCACCCTTTGTTACCAGTGATGAGAATGGTGATGAGAGCCTTGGAGAATAGTTACTTCATGGGTCATTTGTTACAGTTTAAGCATTCAAGCAGCCGACATTGACATGAATTGAACAAGTACACTTTTTAGTAATTTTCTGCCATTTCTAGTATTAAAATATGAGGAAAGGTTTGGTGCAGTAACTGTAATGCTATCTAGAAGCTAACAACAAGTAGGGGTGGGGGAAAAAAATCGATATAGCATAGTATTGCGATATTTTGTGTGGCAATAATGTATCGGTACAGGGACACCAAATATCGATTTTTTATTATATCAATTTCAAATACAAACGGAACTTTTGAGTACAAGGATAATAAAATCAATTGCTTTCTCAGTGCACCAGATTGATGAGATTTTTTTTCTAGTGAGGTCAGTAGAGGTGAGGGTCAGCGTGCGGGAGGAAGTTGGTAAAACAAAGATGGAAGCATTGGAGAAAGAAATCAGTAAAGCGTCGCCCGCCTTTAAATCAAACGTATGAACCTATTTTGGATTTTTTTTTTAACAAGGATGGGACAAAGGAGATGGATGTGACACATGGGATTTGCAAGGAGTGTCTAGGAGTGTATGAAAAGTCAAATACTCTGGGAATACTACGAACATGAGGGCTCGTCTCACGGGCCACCATCCTGAGATAACGTTAGTCGAGGACGGCAAAGCTAAATCTAAATCAGCTCAACTGAAAAACCAACCAACACTGGACACTCTTAGCTTAACAAAGCTACCTCCCAATTCAGAGCGAGCTAAAAAAAAAAAAAAAACCCACAATTGATCACCTACTTTATGTGCAAAGACCTGCGTCCATACAACATTGTGGAAAACAAGGGCTTTTCTTACATGGTCAAGACGCTGGAACCAAGGTATGTGATATCATCGCGACATTTGCCCATTTAACAGTAAATTACTTGCAAATTGCTGTTCAAAACACCTGTAATAGTACAGCAGTCCACACGTGTTTGCATTCAGTTAGGTTGGACTAGACTGTAATACAAACAGCTCAGCAATAAAAATGACTGAAGTGAGAAAACCAAACCGAGAACTTTATCTTATTGAAAAAGTTTACCTTTATGGACATAATTTGCAGTTGGAAAAAAGGCGATAAATCACAATATATTGTATCGCAATACTCAGCATATCGCAGAATGCTTAAAATGGCAATAATATCTTATCGTGAGTCAAGTATCGTGATAATATCGTATCGTGGGGTCTCTGGTGATTCCCACCTCTAACAGCAAGGGTGTAAAACACAGTGCAGCCTGTGGACGAATGTTGGCCCTCGATAATGAATGCACAGCTGTTCATTTTATTAACTTCCAGTTCATATCATGCTATCATACTACAACTCTATCATAAAGACGCACAGAAGAAGACCCGATACTAAGACTCGTTTCTTCAATTTCAACTCCACTTTTCTGGCCTTTATAGCCGAGCAAATCTTCTTAACACTGACAAAAACAGCTGGTATAAAGAAATGTATCAACCAATGGCTAAAAATTCTAAACCAGCCATAAATAAATAAATGACAATTACCTATGTAAACCACCTTCCTCTGAGTAGGCACATTACAAACAGTAAAAGTGTCTAATGTGTGCATTTTTCCTGTTCACTCATATGCTCTCTCCTTCATTTGGTACTCAGTCATCAAACACACCAATATTCCTTTATCCCTCTTTTGATAACCTTTGCTTTTTGATTAAAAAATCTTTCAGAGTGCATCATACATCTTTGTATGTGCTGCAAATTTCACTCTTTAAAGCAAACACTGCATTTTATATTTTCAAATCATGGTGAAAATAAATGGGCACAACTCATATTGACAGAAAGTGAGACATGCATCCTTTTTTTTTAGTTTTTTAGTTTTTTTTTCTGCATCAGAGGGAAAGGGTGTGACAGTATGGTGGATCCACAACTTGCGGTTGCAGGGAAATGGAATACTGAATAATATTTTCTCAATAAATAAATGCCCAAGTCTAATATTTTGGATTCATTTGTTTTATTGGTTTGTCTTTGTCTTTGAAAACCTGATGATGTTTTAGGGCACATGTATGCAATATAGAAAATCTCTAAATGTTCACAAAACATTTTCCTACAACTGCACATACTCCAAGAATTTATGCAAGCTTGACAGTAAAGTGGCTTTGCTCTTCTTAGTTTTTGCTTTTTTACTATAGGCCACATGTCAAGGTTTTCCTTTAGACACTAAATATATCCTACTTGTACACGTTTTCCTTCGAGATACTAGAAACTTCACTTACAAGGATTTAATTTTCTGCTTTGGTATCTTGCTGCTCGCTGAATGCTGGCAAGTATCTGCAAAGGATCTGGGCTGCAACAACTTAAGTATTTCTAATTAAATGTGCTCTCCTTAGGTGGTCAAACACCAATATAGGAAGTGGTTTATTTTTAAGCATTAAGAAAAATATATGTGAATATATTAAAATAAAAAACATATATATTGGTCAATATAAAAATGATAAATTGCCGTTCTTTTAAGTGTCTGTGTGTTAAGTAAAAATATTCAAAATTTAGGTGCCGCTTCAACTTAAATATTGAATAGCATCATTAATTTTGTACCATTTTGTACAGAAACTAGAAACTAAATAAGCTGTATAAGATCTCTAAAGCTACCTCTAACGATTTCAGCAAATATTAGTCATCTCTAACAGTATTACACATTTATGGGCTCTTTGAATTTAACACTTTCCTTTCATGATGCTGCATTGTAGTGAGTTACAGTAGCTATTTGTGCTCGCCTTACCTGTGTTTTCAGAACAGGTCAAAAGCACACAACTCTTCGCTATTTGCACAGTATGTGAGCATGAGCAGATTTCACACAGAAGCTCCTGCATTTTGTTTGACTTGAAATACCTTACATTTTTGCTCTAGCTGTGTTGTGACTGTCACACAACAAGCAGCATGCAGCTGCTGTGTGCCACAGCACAAGAGTGTCTAATAAAGGTGGCTGCATTCTCTACAGGTGTTAGAAACTGAGTTGTAGATAGACCTGTCTTAGAGCTGAACTGTTCCTTTGATCACCTCTGGTTCTGTTTGGCTCTCCGCCCTGATATCACTGGACGATGGATCTCCCGGGACCAGTGCCGTACATTAACCAAACATGTTATCTCCTCCCAAGCTAATTTAATCCGAGGTACGATTCTGCACTGCCTGCACAAAGACATCAGTTTCCTCTTGGAACAAGCATTTGTAATAGACCGATTTTGGACTGTTGTCTGCATCACCAAAATTTGGAGTGGCAAACAGTGCAGTGCTTTTGAGGGGAAGCAGATTTAAAGGTTTGTGCCCCTGCTGCACTCATGCAGCCACCGCGGTAACTGACTGCCGCTGGGGTTTATGGACAGAGACAAATTCAAAACAAATGTATCATTCATTTGCTCACAGCTTTCTAGCAGCAAGTTGCTAATGCTGTTTATAATTATTACTGTGTATTTGCAAAAAGGTGCTGGTGCATGCTTATTGTTATAAATATGTGCAGGACTGTGACACCAGAATGTCACATTGTTATAAACACTTCTAAATTCAATAAGCTGTTAACTGCATGAGGGGTGAAAATCTTTCAATTTTCTGGTAATTTGTTACTGACTGAATACATTGATTATCTCCTCCCCTTATGCCCCAAAGTATCATCAGTCATTTCCCTTTACCAAAAGCAGCTGCACTATATTACATCTATGAAACCTGATGCTTGAGTGGTTACTGAACCCAACTGCAAATTGTGGCAGGGAGTCAGGGAATATCAGCATTACAAAACGTGATTGATATATGCGAATTATAATTACTTTTTAATTCTTAGCACCCAGACTATTAGTAATAATAGGAGTGGTAGCAGTAATGGTGATAGTAATATTAGTGTACATACTGGTAAAAATAGAAGTGGTACTGGTAGCTGTGTAGCAGTAGTCTTATTGCTATTGCAGTTGCCATTTTGATAATAAAAGAGGCACTGGCAAGAAATGGATGGATTTTGGAAAAAAAAAAAAACCACATCATTTTGTCCTATTTTTAGTATTTCTTTAAACCTTGTACCAGCAGTGGTACAAGTCAGCCTTTTTTTTTTTTCATTTTCCTTCTGCCATTATTGCTTTTGCTTGTTAGGTGCTTTGATTTTAGAACAGAAGACAAAGTTGTCAAGCTCTGTGTCACATTTGTAATATAACAAGCACTGGCTTATCTCTGTAAGCCTAACCAGTACCTTTGTTAACAAAGTACAGCTCGGTATGCTCTGTGTAGCCAGAACATTTATCAACTTCCATTTCCCTGGAATCAAGTAACTAAATAGATTACAGCAACAATAGGCAGGAGGAAGTTTGTGAAGCGCTCAGTAGTGTGTTATCTTTAGCTGCTGGGGTGCTTTATCAGGGTGAGTTGAAAGGAGTGGAGAGAGCCAAAGCTACACTCTGATACTGTAAAAATAGACCTTAACAAACTGGAGGAAAACTAAGTTACTGAGAGTAACTCCGGTTCTATGAGTATGCTCTGTAAACTATAACAGGATTTTTCCACCATGATGAAACTCTACCTTTGCCAAAGATACACATCAGTATAGTCACTGTCAAACTGCATAGAAACAAGACC
The DNA here is from genome assembly GCA_015106735.1 of Paratilapia polleni. Lineage (NCBI taxonomy): Eukaryota > Metazoa > Chordata > Actinopteri > Cichliformes > Cichlidae > Paratilapia > Paratilapia polleni. The sequence goes on along the minus strand of VUQI01004056.1, from coordinate 38,496 downwards.
TATAAATGAGCAGGGAGAAATACTTATATTATATTATAATATTATATTACTTATAATATAAACTTATTTACTTACTTATTTAAACGTACTATATTGAAATACTATAACTCCTTTTGACACACCCAAACTGAGAAGTAAACTGAGAACTACTGTGCATGAAGTTAACAACTTTAACAACAAAATATATTTTTAATCCTGTTAAAATGACATATCAGTCTTTTCCAGTGGCACAGGAAGTGTGGTGGGCTAACATTGTTCCACAAATACTCCACTAATTTGTCAAATGAACCAGTGCAAAGGGGAAAAATGTCAAATGAAAACTGACATGTAATGCCATTGTTACATCCCTGACACCCACAGTTCAATGCAAGATTCGCTAGAACCAGCGCAAGCCAAAGAAAAGAACAAAAAATGAGGCATTGCTAACATTTTTGTGGAAATTTTTCAGCTACATGGCTCTAAGTCTGGATAAACTAAATTCTTGTAGAGCAGCTGTCGTAAAATGCTATCAAAGTTTTACAAGAGGGCGTGCTTGAAAGACCATCTGGCTTCTAAGTTAGAAGTTTGTCATGGAAAATTGCTTGTGCGTTTATGTGTTCTTCCTTTTATGAATAGTGATTGGAAGAATTTGGTTCTGCCATTCAGAGTCTAGTATCTGCTCTGATTTTTTTTTTTTTTTTCTATTCTCTGGATCTGCTTTTAAGTGATTGCCCTCGTCAGTCTCATAAATCTAAATTATAATTGTCTGTAGCCTCAGGTACATCTGCAGTCTGAAGTACTATATATTAACGGAATAATGAAGAAAATATTGCTCTCTGAAATAAATCTGTAACACAGTTGCAAAGGTATTATGCTAAATCTACCAGTCTAACTCCTAACATGTCACATACTAGTTCTTGGTAATGCTCTGTAAAATGTGACACCAGGGTGTCCAAGTCAGGTATCACTTCATGACAAGTTGGGAGTGAGACTGGGTTGGTTATGGTGACGATAAGCCTAACAGACGCGCTTCTGTATCACTATCTGGGTTTAGATTGGAACACTGATACGCCACTGCCTCCATGGAGTACTACGGGAAATTACAAATTACAATGGCCTTTATAGTTTTCATCCAGCATACTCTAATTGATACCAGAACATTGTTAAAGGCAAAGATTTAGGATTAGCAGGTCCCTGAGTGCTTAACTGAAAAAAGAATTAAATTCTGTGTTACCAACATGAACAGTTGAGCATTTACTGGCCAATGAATTTACAACAGAAAATAAATTTTGATTGAAACATAATTTCAATAATTTCATAATAAACTATGTTTTTTTACTTACACAATAAGCAAGTGTTAGTTAACACACTTTTGATCTTGACTTTAATGGTTATATTTAGACCCTCACAGCATTTAGAGTTAGGGAAAGATCGACCTGACCTTAACCAAAGGGCTTTTGCTGCCTAAACCACAAAGATGACCCAGCATGTGTTTCCCCTTGCACAGTCCTACATTTGTACATTCGTCATCTATTGCTACCTCTTCACTGTGACTCCGCTGCAGCTCGCAATTTATTTTATTTAATTTTATTTATGACATTTTACATCTTGAGATTATGGTAGGTGTAGGAACACAGCAGGTCATTCTGTGGGTTTTGGCTCTTAGGTTTTAGAAGGGTGCCACCTATTTGTGTGTTGTTCTTAAAAGTGACCTTAACATACATTTTACTGTTTGGTTTTAGTTGACTGTGTGTTATAATGTTCGTATTACCAGTGGAAACCATTGTGTGGCTAGATGCGTTGCTGTAAAAGAACCCTGCTGTCTTATCTGTCATTCCCCTGTGCATCATACTAAATGTTTTGTACTATCAAATTAACACTGGTGTAAAACCTTTAAAGGAAAGCAACACCACACACAAAACTGGCATGAGCCTAATGGGCACAGGGCTTGATGGTTTTATAAGAGTCATTTTAATATGCACAAAAATGTTCTCTAGGAGTGAGGCACAGCCTTACACCACTGATGTACCCAAGACAGATCCTGACAACCCTGTATATGATGTATAGAGATAAAAGGCCTCTTTTCTGTAGGTGGAGACAGGAGACAGAGCTGGAAGGTAGAGAATCTGAGATTAATGAGAGCGTGGCCTACTCAAACAGTTTCAGGTGCCTTTTTGTGCCTGTTTTTTTTTAGTGGTTTTGTCTTACTTTTTCTCACTATGTTTTAAAACTTCGTGCTGTCTATAGTGAATCACAGCAGGGGTGGCAAAACAGAGTTCTTCTGTTCTCCTTTGTAATGGCAAAATTACACAAATAGTTGTAATTTTGGAGAGGTTTGTGTCAAACATGCCACAGCTCTAAATATATTTTTACCCAGGAGACAAAAGATTAATGCGGCTTGTTTCCTGGAGGAGCTCTGCAAAAGGTAGATTTCACTTCTTAACCGGTTGTATTGCTTTAATTCTCACAAAAGTGCAGCTTTTCCAGAGGCAGCCTCTGACATTTCTTGCAAAAGTTATTTTGTATTCTTCCCTTGGAGTTGCAAGCAAACTGGATAAATCCGCCTCCCTTTACTGTGCCCTATTTACATTGTGCTTAACTCAACCACCCCTTTAAAGCAAATACCTATCAATTTGGCTCCAAAGTTAGAAAACATTTTAATTTTCTGTCTGGGAACAGAGAATTGTACCTTGTACAGCCAGTGGTGCTGAAGAGCAGTGTTTTGAAGAATGGTTCCCTGTGATTTTGTTTTTTTTTTTTAATTTCTTTTTGTATTTCATGCTCCCTAATGCATCTTTACAAGATGTATCTGCATGCTATAAGCACGCAGGTGCAGGATACACATTCCTGGCCACCGCAAAGGGTGGTGATGCATATTGGCAGGTTGTGGGTGTTATGGATCTTAAAAGAAGGAAGGATGGAAACCAGTGTGAACAAAGACTGACAACAAATGCCCAATGCAATACATATACATTGCTTTGGTGAACAATATTGGTTAGAGCCAATTTACCTAATGAATTTTGTTGCTGTGGGGGTGTTTTTTGACTTGTTATTATTATTATTTTTTTTTTTTTTTTTTTTTTTTTTTTTTTTTTTTACACGAGTCTAAATTTGCACTGCATACAGTGGGTTCGGAAAGTATTCAGACCCCCTTCACTTTTTTCAATTTTGTTATTTTGCAGCCTGATGCTACAGTCATTTAAATTCTTTTTTTTTTCTCATTAATCTACGCTCAGTACCCCATAATGACAAACTGAAAACAGAATTTTAGGATTTTTTTGTAAATTCATTAAAAATAAAAAACTGAAATATCACATTTACATAAATATTCAAACCCTTTACTGATCATCGAGCCACTCAGATGGCGGGTGATTTATCTGCCTTGTGGTAGGATTGTACCTGCCACCCCAACTGGGTGAAAACTGCAAACCTTTGACTTTCTTTTATGCTGCAATTCTTGAATTGCCAAACTAACAGATCATCTTATCTGATCTGTCCTCTGACTTAACTGATCCTGACTCTACTTAACTCAGAGGTTGCAACCTAAACAAATAGCTTCAAAGGGACACTTTGAGAAATTAAGGAAGATTGAGTTTTGTTTCATTCATTATTCTGTTTTATAAAGGGCCCAAGTTATCATTGCTGTTGTCAACTTATTGTTGATGCATTAACTGAAACGCTTGTGTGCTATGATCATTTGCACTCATACTCAGCTCCTTCCAAACCTAGAGCAATGTGTACTTACCCAGGAGTGGGTTACACTCTGATATGCATTGTCAGCTGTGAGGCCTTCAATAGAGAGGTTGTGTCTTTCCAAATCATGCTCAGTCAATTTAGTTTACCACAGGTGGACTCCAATCAAGGTGTAAAAACATCTCAGCAGTGATCAAGAAAAATGGAAGGCACCTGAGCAAAATTTTAAGTGTTTTTGCAAAAGGTCTGAATACTTTTACAATATACAAAAAATCCTAAAATTCTGTTTTCAGTTTGTCATTATGGGGTACTGAATGTAGATTAATGAGAAAAAAATTAATTTAAACAATTGTAGCATCAGGCTGCAACATAACAAAATTGAAGAGGGTCTGAATACTTTCTGAACCCAGTCTATATTGACTTGGTCCCCATGGTAAGTTATATTGTTATTACCTTCATAACTGGCATATCAGTTTCAATTTCACTGTGCATCAAAACAATTACATACTAAACATTATTAGAAGTGATGTGATGAAAGATGCATGTCAGAAAAGGATTCATCATAAAAACCAAATGAGCCACTAACATAGGCTGAAATAATGTCTGTTAACATCTGTTCCATAAGACAAGATCATTTAAAGGAAAAGGGCAAAATGTATTCAAAAATGTGAACACACAAAATCTAAGGTTTTTTTGGACTCTGATCAGAAGCAACATCACAGAGCCAAATCCCAGATGAAGGTAGGAGATAGTGACTGGACCCCCTGGAGTCTATCAGCGTAAGCAGATGGTTGATGGAGATTTTGGATGAGACAACCTGGAGTAGGTGGAGATGGGGGGGAGGAGGAGTTGCCTGACAGACAACCTTAAACCAGAAAAGTGACAGAACAGAATGAATTTAAAGAACAGGGACTAGGGGCTGATTGGTTTGAAGGATGCACGCAGGTAGATTATTGGACAAGAACAGTGACATCAAATTTTGAATGAAGTAAATGTTACAGCGTGGGAAGGCGGAAGTGACAAAGAAAATAGAACACCAAGAATAGTTTATATCACCAAGAGGAATGGAGATAGAGTGAGAAAACAGATCCATCTTATTGAACATAAAACTTCATAATGTGAGTGAATACAGATATTTGTCATCTCTGTTTGGTTGGAGGTTGCTTGTCATAGCCACAATAATAAACATATATTAAGAGAAATGCTGATTATCAGTTTGAAAGTAACAGTCTCCCGTGGTCAAGTTAAATTTTTTCTTAAACCATCTATCCACTCAGACCTCTTCCCTTTTCAGATTTGTGACTTTCCCCTTTGCTCCCATCATAATTACTATGGCCACCTAAGGGCACTGTCACAGTGAACAGTGTTATAAAAAAAATCTCTTCACTTTCACATTTCACATTTGCTTAAATTTTTGGCAGTACTAAGTGCTAATATCCATCAGCACTTTTTTCCCCATATATCTACACAGACATTTTCTGCACCATGAAAATCTTTTAATATACATTAAAAGATTTGTTTAAAAAAAATGTCCCACAATATTTACAATACATTCACATGTCCAAATCTGAAATAAGACATGTAGAGCATATAGATATTGTGGGAGAAGTCTGTACTACATATCATGTGAAAACAACCCAAAATAGTTTAAGATACAGAATGTACACCAAAATTATGTATAAAACGTTTTTTGGTTTATCTTGTTCCATTTTTAATGCAGGCCACAGATTAGAGGAATTATGTGTTATACTCATTTGTACAGCATGAGTCTTCATAATTTTGCGTTTCCTGTTTGAAAACTAAATAAAGCATTGTCTTTTCTTTTCTTCACCTCAGCTTCATTCACAAATTCAGCTTTATCCCCTCTTTTACTGAGGTTTGAGATGCTGAGTGCTACCTTGCTGATGCTCGACAAACTTTCTAGTTTTAATTCTCACTCCAGAGAGATATTGTCTCTGTTGAGGGAAAAGCACACAACTGTGAAATTCCTCAGCGTTTTCCAACGTTTCAGCATTTTCTGTCTTTTGGCTCTGCACTTTTCTGAGCATGAAAGCTTTGAGGCTTCAAACAAGAACAGTGCTACGAGAAGTTATAGTAGTGGCTTTGCTTTTAAACTGACTTAAAAGTAGTTGTCCCTAGTGTTGCTGGAGATATGGAAATGAATGTATATATAACATATTCTGCGTTCAAGCCAATGCATAACTGAAAGCATTGTTTTTTTTCTGTTGTTCAACTTCTAGGAAAGTGGAACCAGGAGTTTATTGTGAAGACTTTAAAATGGTGGTTGAGTAAATGTAAGATACAGTCACAGATTTAGTTGATCAAGTATAATGTAGTTCATAATTAGTGGGTATTACATTCTTTCAGCTGTACATTCCTGCTGTCTGTTAGTTCCAAAACTTGTGAAAGGAGTGTGCTGAGTAGGAAAAGACTTACGAGAACCTTATTTTCAACTCATCTCACCTGTTTCTTCTTCTACAGATTGGAAAACCAGAAAGGTGCAAATCGGATTCCATACATTTGTGATTGGATGTGAGACTACTTTGACCCTACAAAATTGAAGATGATGTTGCTATGGAAACTGCTGCTGCTGCAGTCACTTATGGGGTGCCTTGCAGGTAAAGTATCTTATTAAGAACTTTTGATGCATGCCAAAGCTGCCTTTGTGAAGTCTGAGTGCTTATTCATATGTATTTGGGGCAAGTGGCAGTATGAAAGCTGTAGTTTAGAAAGGAGTAACTGCAAGTAGATTAGCCATAAGCAAACATAATTTCTCTCACTGATATAAAATAATACATCTGTAGAATCCATTCAGCAAGGACGTTATTGGTAAGCTATTGTCTGCTAAAGACTTCCAGTCACTGGAAATATTGTGTTTCAGCTTTTTCTCAGAATTGTATCTGGCACTCACAAGAGGTTAGCAATATCACGTTGAATATGAATGAGTGGAGTGTACTACATTAAAGTGGAAATGAAAATGTTTAGTTTAACTTAGCATCACAGATCACAAAAAAGGGGGAAATTTGTCAAGAGCAAAAGTTTTAGTGAACCCCTACCTCAAACCAGCTAGCACAGAAGACATGACAAGTTAAAAAATAAGACATCCAAATAAGGGATAACTGATGGCAGAAGTACTGTACTCAGTATAAGGCTGTCTAAATCTGTTAGATTATTTCAGACCTATTTCAGAATGAAATTATAAATATTTAATATAATTTAGCAATCATGAATACTGTCATTAAATTGCATAATTAATTTAAACTAAATGCATAAAATAGTTAAGTAAACAAATAAATAAATTATAGAAAAATGTTATACAAATGAATTCATTATTATGGAAGGTTCCATAATAGAGCCCGACTGATTTATTGGTAAACCGATATTATCGGCCGATATTAGCTATTTGCCAATAGAAAACTAAAAAACACCCTTTAACCATGTTACAGTGTAAGTGTTGACATTGCACAGTTTGCCCACCAGAGGGGACAAACATGTTCCAAACACGTGTTGACAACGCACGTATGCCACAAACACAACAACCAGCTGATCCGAGCAGAGTTGAGCAGAGCGAAAACTAGTAAATAAATAATTACACATAATGAAATGTTAGGGAAATCTGTTTATGTTTAGTGTCTCTGAAAGAAAATAAATATTGGCCAATATATTGCATCATTGGATTTTTAAATCACCACATATCGGTATCTGTCTTAAAAATCCTTTTGACCACTAGTTGTGCAGTGGAGCATTTTTTCTATGATTGTGTCCCTCTTCTTGTTTGGAAAAGAAAACACTTCACAGGGTACCTTTAATTCAGATTCCTGAAGAATTACAGCAAACACAATTCTACTGTCTTTCATTATAAAATATATAAGATATGAAAAGGATATTGCTTTTTCCAAAGGCATCATTGTTCATTTTCCAATAGTAAAAAAAAAATCCAAGTGTGAGATCTATTTCAGTTAGCTTTATATGATCTAATTTACTTTGTCAAGTATTACAAAGTTACCCGGATTAATTTGAGAGCATAAAATTGATCTAGCATTTTACAGTAATTCACCAATCAATCAGTAATTCAGTAAACCGTTGGATTAATCAATCAGTCAACATATATATAAAAATAATAGTTGAAACGTTGTAGCACCAGTAATTATTTTGTAAAAGAAGTGCTGTAAAAAGAATATTGAAATTAGGTTAATTTCTCATGTTGACATATAAAAGAGGCAATGAGGAAATCCTTCCTTGGTTCTCTCAAATGTCCGTCACTCATTTAGAATGCAGTAAAGTTGAGTTATAGCTTCATTATACCGTGCTGCCCATTTCAGCCAGAGGCTCTCTGGCATTGATCACATTTTGATGGAGGACTTTAATTTGTCTCCTTTACAAATAGGAGGGGTCACCAGAGAGCATCAGAGGAATCACTCAGAGTGTTTAATCAACAGGTATTATAGGAATAAAGATGAAGAAAAGGCCCTATTGATGAGGTCTGTGTTCTGTGAAACCCTGCTTCTCATTACTCAACACACATTAAGCCTGTTGTGAACTCTTTACCCTACACATGTGATTATCAGATTTGTTTAAAGGAACCTTGAGCTACATTGCATTTGCCCTTGCAGGTGTACCGCGTGTCACTGCTCATTTTATGGTAGGTCTAACAATCCCACATGATCTCACTGCAGACAGCTGGTGATTACTGACCAGTGTGGCGGAGAATCCTTATGGAGCTGATAGCTCACTGCGATCAAGGGCGAACACATAACATTATTTTGTTATGCATTTACAAGAGTCTAATTTTTCTCTGAAGTCCCACAAGTCCCATCATAAACTCCCATGTGTTCGGTGGTTCCTATTAACTATGCTGTCCTAACAGTAACAGTGTCATTTCATAGCAGAAACATAAGATAAGATGTCTCTCTGTCCACAAACCCTGTTTAAAAGACTGACAGAATAATCTATCTGGCTGAACTTGTGTTCTTTGACACAAGTACGAGCATATAGTTATATTAGACAAATTCCGCTCATCAGTGCCGTGGTTGTAGATCAAAAGACTTTGACCTTGCTTTGTGTCGAACTGAAAGTGTATCACAAAAGTTTGTATGTTCCACAAACATTTTATTGTGCTGCTAATCTTGGAGCTTCTAATGGAGTAGCCTTGAGTATGTCACTCTCCCTGAAGAACTTTGACATTGCTTGATTTTTTTCACAATAACTTTCCTCCATCTATAGACTTAAAATTAGTGTCACTACTCACGGACGCTAGTGGAACTTCTGTTGCCATCACTGAACTATTTTTTAGCATATTTACTAAAGTCAGTTAGGTGTGCAATTTAACTTAACTTCACACCAAACAGGGGTAATTGATGGCAATTGTGTGTTACGGATTTATTCAGCATTTAAATGTATTTCCCAGAGATATTGAGCTGTAATTATAGATCAACGTGAGAACTGTAGAGATGTTACAGCAGGTCAATTTCTAGCTTTTTGAAACACAGAAAATCTCTGCACTTGTTATTCTGACAGTTTCAGTGGCATGGTGGTGCAGTGGTTAGCGCCGTCACCTCACAGCAAAAAGGTTCTGGCTTCAAATCCACCGGCCGGCTGGGGCTTTTCTCTGTGGAGTTTGCATGTGCTCCCTGTGCCTGTGTGGGTTTCTTCTGGGTGCTCTGGCTTCCTCAAACAGTCCAAAGACATGCATGTTAGGTTAATTAGTGATTCTGAATTGGCTGTGAATGGAGTGCTTAAGGTGTATAGAGTAAACCACTGTATGAATGTACTGTTAAATGTGGCTTGTAGTCTACAGCATTTTGGTTGGTCAGCAGCATTAGAAATATATAAATGCCAGTCCATTTCCATTTTGTAAGAGCTGGGTTGAAGCTTTGCACCATTGGAGAAGCAGTGTTAATGAGGTCCTAGGCTTTAAAACTGTAGAGTGGTCCTTAGTATGTAAGGACAAAAACCTGCAGAGATTGTCCATGAACCACAGCCGTGAAAGAATCGCTCTTTGACTATCTTCCTTGCAAAATTCTCTAAAATTTATATATTTGCTTTAAACAGTCTTTCAGGGATACATCAACACAGACCTCTGAGCAGTTAATATGTTTTGGAAATCCTCATGAAGCTTTTTTTTTTTTTTCCAGGTTTTAAAGCTTAGGCCCAGCATTAACATCCCACCTCTCCTGCTTATCAGTTTGGAACAAAACACGCTGCACAATGGATGATATGGCCTTGATATGGGTTACAGGATTGGCTGAAAATTGGCTAGTGGAAACAAGAGTGATGCACAATATGCAGACCTAAAGACCTTGGCTTTCATGTGCTGCAGAGTGTAAGAATGGATTTGCGAGCAGCGAGAACCTCATATAGACTTGGGGAACAGAATTGTACAGATGTTTATTGCAGCTTTAGTTACACTCCTCAGCCTGGGGAGTTACAAGTTGATTTGTTTTTCATGCACAAATGAATAAAAAGCTTGATAATAACACACACTATGTGACAATTGAAACTAAAAATCCAATTATGTTTTAAATTAGTCACCTGCCTGTACGGTGCAGTAACAGGCAACAGACTGGGTGTTGTTTTTATTCGTCCATAATGTTTCACTGTTTTGTCTCACATTTTTCCATTATCACCATTGGTCATTGTAGCATTTCACTCACCACCTAACTTGCTGACTTATGCTGAACACATAACATGGTCCAGAGAAGGTGAGGTTCTGAGTTTTGGTGTGAAATCAGCTGGAAAAAACACCAAACTGAAACAAATTCTTCTCCAGATAATATTCTCTGTGACTGATAAAAATTCTTGACAGACAGACAGTGCTGTAAAGTTATGTTACCACAGGAATTTACACTCAGTTGCTGATGCAGAGAATGTATAATTCTACTTTAATGCTGATTTGCTGCATATTTTTTATTTATTTATTTTTTTACACTGCTGAATTTTCAGATATAGAACACAAATTAGAAATCAGTGTTGAGAGAATATCAAGAAAATCATTTTCACTTTGATTTGGCCAAAAATCTAAGTGAAATTAATTTTCACTTTGAAAATTATGACAAATTTTTCACATTTTTTCATTTTTGTATTAGTGTCAATCCTCTCCTCTACCTCCTTTTTTTGCAGGATATTTGCTCACCAGCCACGTTATTAGGCACAACTGTTCAACTGCTTGTTAAAGCAAATATCTAATCAGTCGATCACATGCCAGCAAGATGCCTAAATGCATGTAGACATGGCCATCATGACCTTCTAAAGTTCATATGGAGCATTGGAATGGGGAAGAAAGGTGATTTAAGTGACTTTGGCATGGTTGTTGGTGCCAGACTGGCTGGTCTGATTATTTCAGAATCTGCTGATCTACTGGGATTTTCCCTCACAGCCATCTCTAGAGTTTACAGAGAATGGTCCGAAAGAGAGAAAATACCTAGTGAGCGGCAGTTCTCTGGATAAAAATGCCTTGTTGATGTCAGAGGTCAGACTGCTTCGAACTGATAGGAAGGCAACAGTAACTCAAATAACCACTCGTTACACCCAAAGTATGCAGAAGAGCATCTCTGAATGCAAAACACAGCACACTTTGAAAAAGATGGGTTACAGCAACAGAAGAGCACACCAGGTGCCACTCCTGTCAGCTAAGAACAGGAAACTGAGGTTATAATTCGCATGAGCTCACCAAATTTGGACAACAGAAGTCTGGAAAAACATTGCCTGGTCTGCTGAGTCTCGATTTTTGCTGTGACTTTCAGCTGGTAGGGTCAGAATTTGGCATAAACAACATGAAAGTGTGGATCCATCCATCCTTGTATCAACAGTTCAGGCTGCTGGTGGTTCACTGTACTCAAATGGCCTCCACATTCAACCGCTCAATCCAAGAAAGCTCCTTTGGGATGTGGTGGAACAGGAGATTTGCATCATGGATGTGCAGCCAACAAATCTGCGGCAACTGTGTGACGCTATCATGTCAATATGGACCAAAATCTCTGAGGAATGTTTCCACCATCTTGTTGAATCAATGCCACAAATAATTAAGTCAGTTCTGAAGGCAACCAGAAAAAGTATAACTAATGAAGTGGCCGGTCAGTGTAGGAGGCAATTGACTGATTCCCTTGATCAATTTTGTGCAAAAAAGGAGTCTGTGATGATTATCTGAGGCTTTAGGGCTGTTGTTGAGCCAGATAATACAAAGAAAGCCTGACCTATACTGAATTTGTTTCATAGCGTACCCCTGTGGTTGATCTGATGAAACAAACAAAAACAACAACAGCAACAAAAAAAGTTATGGAAACTACAGTATGCAGTATGCGGTTTGCCGAGTACATTTACAAGCAACTGTTTTCTGCGCTCAGCTTCCTACTCAAAAACAAAGGTTTATTTCTGTTAAATAGCTTTTTTGGCAAAATTTATTTTGCAGAGACAGTGTGTGAAATGAAATGCACCATTAAAATTTGTTCCCTAATTTAGACTTTAAGGATGTCGTGCAAGGCTGTATTTTATTTTATTGCATACAATTTCCATGAAAAGCTAAAATCAAACAGTATGGTATTATTCTACAGCCCAATACACTGCATCTTATTAACACCGCGGTGAAGCACACTGTTGCAGTGAGTGACATTTTTTTTTTTTAATTGTGAAATTGGGCACTGTGTTTTTGTTTGTTTGTTTATTTTGAGTAAGATCCACTGCAGTAAATGCTCACCAGAGAGCCAAATGTGGATTAATCCATGGATTAAAATAGTCCCCAATAAATGCACCGTTTATTCCTGTCTGATTAATGTTTGCTAAAAGCTGCAGTGCACAGTTGTTTGGGGAATTGTTTTTTTTTTGTTTGTTTGTTTGTTTGTTTTAATTTAATAGTTGTAACCTAGCTGGGTGTACAAATTTACAGTTAATGGAACTGAAAAAAGAGTGTGTGTGGCAATGCTGGTGGTGGAGGAGGTGTGTATCTGATGATAGTTAGTGAGAGTTATCATTTAAATATTTTGTTAAGGTTAAAATGACATGGCCTTTGGAATAAAAGCATTAACTGAAGGGTTTTAAATATGATTGCAACACTCTCTTTGTTTGGTTTAAAATGTTTGAAGAAGAAGTTTGGCAGAGATTGGGGTGTTTTAAAACCTGAAGTATTTTATCTTCAAACTCAAAGAAGCCAATAACCGAACGCAGCTTTGTTTTTCTCTTGTTGCCCAACTTATTAAATCCTCAGTGATAATGTAAGGAAATAAGATAAGGAGGAAATTGGGATTATGAAGGGCTGCAGCGATAGGAGAGTGATTTGGCGTATGTACACATTGTAGGGTATTGTGCTTACTTTGTTTTTCTGTGTGCTTGGTGTATCACTCCTCTCTGTTAGCGGCTGATTTCCGTAGCGCCGCTCTCCCTCCCACAGTCCTGGTTCGCCATGCATCCGGAATCTTAATTCCCTGCTCACCGCCCCAGCTTATTCTACCATGATGATAGCAGCAAGCGCCCTTTACTTCTGCTCACGCTCTCTTGCACATTTTTCACCAAGCTGCTTTTTTTAACGTGTGATTCTTGGGTCCTGTTTCAGAACCACTTGATTTCTTCACCCTGAGAGTTGCTGTCGAGCACATTAAAGGGGCTGTCTTTCCAGGCAGGCTCAGTATTTTATACAGGGCAACACACAAGTACAAATACACGCACACTCTTACTCATTTTGGACACAAGCTTATTTTTGCTTTGTGAGTGAAAGAGGCTTGTTCCCAGAGACTTTTTTTTTTTTTAATGGGTGCAAATGTTGTAAAATGCAAATATGTACCTGGTGCATGAAAAGGAAGAAATATATTTTCCTACAACAAAAGGATCCTGGGAAGGAAAGACAACAAAAAAGGAGGAAGTAATTTGACACAGAAATAGCACTGGCAAGCAACGGCTGATGCTCTGGCATACCAAAGTATAACAACATGTTTTCTGCTTTGAGTAAAATTTACAGATTTTACTCAGTTTCCACTATCACACCTTAAAGGAACAGTTCAATTCTTAACTAGGGATTCGCATAGCGCAAGCAGGCAGTCTTCCTTTTAAGAGTGATAAAGTCCAAATGTGCACTTTATTGGAGTAAGTCACAAGTGGCCGTGCTCCGTGTCCTGAAGCGTCACTCACTGCTAGTTTCCACTTTACTTTGCTTTCTCTTACTCATAGGGTTTATCAGCACTGCTTGATTAGATCATGGTTTGGGGTTAAAAAATGCCCCAGTGTGGTTAAATGTGGCACTAAGGGGGTCCTTTACTTCCATATGTGACAAGTTGGGATTGCGAGACCCATTTCAGTATTGCTATGACCTGGTGTTTCACTACTGGAATCTTGTGTGTATTTCTGACACAGCAGTGACTTTGACAAACCAGCAGCATTTGACCACAAACTCAAAGAGTTCTGGATTTCTCTCATATAATAACTTGTGACAATCGGTGAGTGAGACAAATCAAAATTGCATCACTGAAGGAGTATGACCTCACTACACTTTCCTGATTAGTTTATGGTCTCAATTCAATCACGAGTTTCAGCTAATGTTGAATACAACATGATGCTCTCTTTGTAAATTATGGTCCCTGTCAGTGTCCACAAGGACATAAAGCAGGGTATACTTAACTGTGTGTCCTGTGAGCGTGCAGTACATCAGTCAGAGCCACCCCTCGCTTGTGATGTCTGATTTCAAGAAGCTAAGATGGTGGCGGCGAAAACGCTCATTTTGAGGCTCCACAATGGGACTTCACTAACCAGTGCTTGATGTTATAGTGGTGGAGTCCTCCTTTATATACAGTCTACAATTGTAAGACTTCTATTTGACTTCATGTGCGAAAATATTCATAGACGGCTCACGTCATCCAGATCCTGTTCAGCCTCCCAGCCGCTGTTAAACATAAAAGAAGCACGGCACTGTTCTCACCAGTGTGGCTTGCATACACTGGATTCATGGTGTCAAAGCAAGACAAGACAGAAGTGAGCCGAAGGAAGCAACCTACGCAGCCTGTCACACATCCAGTTCTGTTGACCATCTCTGGGAATTAATTGGATTAACTTGTGATAAAGAAATGTAAATGCACTGAACCAGATGCACACCATTAACACACTGTGCAACTGCTTCATGCACATTCAAAGAGCTGAGTGATTTCTTTAATTCATTTTTCTTAATTTAGGATTTTTTGGTGACCAGTTGGATCTGCTCATCTTTTTTATAGTAGAAAGGAAAAAATGTAAAAATGAGTACATGTATTTTTGAAATGGTTGCTTACAACATGCAACTTAAATTCATGCATACATAAATTATAGAGATCTGGTAGACAGGTAGATGACAGTCTGGCTCCTGGACGGCAGCAGCTGAGCCCAGGCTTGTGTGGCGCTTTAAAGCGTGTTCCCAGTAAAGGTTTTGTCTCTTTTGTTGTACATTTCCTTAAAAGGAAAAAAAAGAATGCAGTTTTAATTTGAAAGAACAAAACTATTGTGGGAATCAGAATGTTAACTATACCATTTTAGTCTATGCATATCAAGTAGAAACCAAAGTATACCAGTACCAACACCTTGACTCCTATATTACCATAGTAATTAACCAGCCTATATATTACAGCATAGTACACTTTCTGAAATGTCATGCCTTTTGGTTTTGGTATGCCACCCCAAGATTGTCAGTGGCCCCATGTGGCCACCCTGTAAAAAAGTTCTGCAGTGCCACTGCATCTTGGGGAATTAGCCACAGTTCTTTTGTGGATTTATGCTGTCTAAGTGGCTTCTCTCTCTTCGTGTAATCCCAGACTGAATCCATAATGTTGACTTCAGTAGTCTATGGGTTCTTTGCCATCTGCTGCAGGACTCCTTTGAGTGCTTGATGACTCCAAGCCTCCATGATGGCGTTGAGTTGCAAAGTACTGTACACTGAATGCACAAATGGTGAATTAGAATACAGTACACTTATTCAAACCTGTTTTTTTTTCTATCAGTAAGTAAAATGAAAATCCAAATCATGTAACTAATTTAAAAAAAAATCACTTTCTGTGTGAGGAGTGTAATTTTTGTTTCCTTTGTATCCTAGAAACATGATCAACATTTTTGAGTTTGCACTCAATTTTCTAAATTTTGAGGGAAAATATTTTAAAAAGAAGAAGATATTTAATTTTGAATACAAGCACCAACTGGAGTGACCTCAAAAGCTGACGACATTGCCGTTTCCAACACTTCTGGCTATCTAAAGGACAACCTGTTGTGAATTCTTTTGGATAGATAGGCCACTAATGCACTGTCATGGCTTTCTTTGCAGCTAAAAGCATGCATGGCATCTCTAATCAGCAGTGAGGGACTCATGTGTTGGCCTTGATACAGCTCCCCGGTGTACCCTTGTGCTTCAGCTGACCCTTTTTAGCCGCTACAGTAGATTTTCTCCTACTAGAAATGAAAGTTCATAAAGTGCATGAAGTGTATTTTCTGCACTTTCAGACGCACCCAAGAAACAACTGGTACTTTGCCTAATTTGGGTTTAAACACAGAACATTTCAATGAGGTATATTCTTAGACAGCCACCTGTGATCTTATAATCAACAGTATAGCGGGCTGCTGTTTTCTATCTTTGTTACTCCTGTGCTTTGTACAAAATGCAGAACCCTGAAAGACAAGAATGTGTCACCTCAATTTTTAACTTTTGGCATCAAGTCCTATGGAGAAGGCTACCTGAGGACCTTTGGGTGGATGAGCTTTCAAATTTAAAACTCAAAACTCTTCTTATTGCTTCTATATATATGCTTTATTTACTGACCATATGTGAGGAATGCTTATCTAGTTTCTTAATAGCATCATTAATACTCTTCACAGTACATTTTCTCAAGCAGTGATCACAATAGCTTGACTTCTGCTACAGTAAAAGGTCACCCAAGGGAGAAACAGACACAACATCTGGCTTCCAACTCCTAAAGTTAGAAAATCACAAACTCAATTTGACAGCAAAGTGAAAACTGGGGTGAAGTTTGCGTTACAACCTCGTGTGTTTCTCTGTTCTGTGGCCTCAATTAAGGTTTTACATTAATAAAATTTGAAATTTGAAGTCTGTTTTCAAATGAATAAATTGGAACCACTCATTCAAATAAATGTGACGGTATATTTTCCCCTGGGTTACCTATGCCACACCTGCAGTGACTCCATGCCCCACCAGTGGGGCCAGCCCCACAGGTGGTAAAACCACTGACTTAGTCCAAAGCCCAAGGTTCTCACACATGGGCTTGTCTTATCAAATTTGCAGAAACTATTATCCGAAATGGCATGCTGTATGTTCAGCTGACAATGCCCTCTAGAAACAGTAGTAATTATGTTGGGAGTAAAGGAGGAAGTCAAGGAACATAAAGTCTGCAAAGGGAGGATGTTGGGTTGGATGGATAGGTCAATCAAACACTCCCTATATGTTCCGTGCATCTAACTGACAGCCAACATTATTTTTCAATAACCTTTCTAAAAAAAAACACATGACCAGGATCATCTGATCATCTGCTGTAAACATGAAGAAAAAACTTCCCTTACCCTAATACTTCTTTTATCCAAACCATGATTTCTGCCTGAAAATAACCAAGTGATTGTTGTGTATAAACATAATCCAACCTTAACTACACTGTTGTGTCATCTTAAAAGTCATATATTTTTCATTAATATTATTTTTATTATTGGATTGATAGGAAAATTACATCATGTTGAGGTAATGGGAAAAAAATCATTTTCATGTTATAATTTAGAGCACACAACATAAAATTAAATCATGCCATGTTATTTTCAATATTTTTCCATCAGATGTAATTTTTGCAAACCACACATGAGCATGCACTAGCTCTGTACAGCTTGTACATTTATCTGCAATTTATGAGTGACAGTCATTCATAATCATTCAATCATAGCCTTACACTATGCAAGACGTGATGCTGCTGCCATTTTCAGTCTTGTACAGTGCTCACAAATCACCCTTGTGAAGTGACCCAAGCTGGCCCTGTATACTCTATGATCTAGCCTAGCTTGCTAGCATTAGTGCTATGCCAGTGACCTCTGTCTCTCACCTTGCAAATTGTTGCAGACGTCCAAAGTCTCCCCTCTGATATATCCCCTCTGTGTTTCTTTGTTTAGAAGTTAGAATAAAAATATTATTGTGCTTATATTGTTATAGTGCAGATTGTTCAATAAGCCTCAGGCAGGACTGCAATCTATAGTAAGCAAACAAAGCACATCACAACCTCTGATTTACCTTCCTTTACATTTACATCATAAATGTAAACAGTGTACATACTCACAGCTTCTTTAAGCAGTTCCCTGCTGCATAGTACTGAATACATAATACATATATACCCAACACATAATAAAACATACATGTGCACACATACGCATGTTTGCATGGTGCATTTTATCCACAAGAGTAAATTTTGTTTTATTGAAGAAAAAGAAATTAGGTAGATGATATTCAGACATTAAATGTAAATGATCGATCATGTAACACGTAATTATTCAAATGTGTGTGTGTTTCTCAACAAGTGATGAACAAATAGACCCATAGACAGATCATATCTACATTAGTTAGAATAAATGATTCTGATGAGCCTTGTTAATATTTCATATGTAAAGATAACTGCCTCCAGCTAACTGCTGATGTGACTAACTGTGCTAATATAACAAAGCTTCCTCTGTGCTATACATTGTTAAATGCTTATTAGAATTTTTATTTATTTGAATATTCATAAAAGGGGATTGTGTAGTGGTAGGAACATATACTGTATATCCTTTATTCTTTTTTTTAGCTTTATCCACCTGAGGATTGATTGCTAAGCACTGTATACTCATACTCACAGTCTCTCTAGGGAACAGACAAGTATGATCAAATTTGTGAGTGCTGTTAGCCACTGAGCTGCTGCTTTGCCCAAGAGTAGTTGCTGAGGTTGGTGTGCATGTGTTTTTGTGGTTGTGTGTGCATATTGAATCAGTTCAATCTTCTTACTTCCGCTGAAGTAAGAGTATCTGCCGACATACATCTCCTATCTATGGTATCCAGTGCATCGCAGGCTTTGTTTTACAGCGCCCAAGAAGAATATTGTTGCTGGGGTGAAAACTAAATAAATACTAAACAGTATTTTTCAAGTCCAGTCCACCAAAATAAAATAAAGACTTATTATCCATCTTAATTGTCCATATTACAGAAGCACAAGAGACAGTTTAAAAAAAAAAAAAAAAAAAAAAAAAATCAAAAACAACAAAA
>VUQI01004052.1:0-13979 GCA_015106735.1 Paratilapia polleni | reverse complement strand
TGAAAAATGGTCAAAATACCAAAAAAGGTCCAGTGTTTTCAGACCTCAAATAATGCAAAAAAAACAAGTTCATATTCATTTTTAAACAACACATTACTAATGTTTTAACTTAGGAAGTGTTCAGAAATCAGTATTTGGTGGAATAACCCTGATTTGCAATCACAGCTTTCATGAGTCTTGGCATGCTCTCCACCAGTCTTTCACATTGCTGTTGGGTGACTTTATGCCATTCCTGGTGCAAGAATTCAAGCAGCTCAGCTTTGTTTGATGGCTTGTGACCATCCATCTTCCTCTTGATCACATTCCAGAGGTTTCCAATGGGGTTCAGGTCTGGAGATTGGGCTGGCCATGACAAGGTCTTGATCTGGTGGTCCTTCATCCACACCTTGATCGACCTAGCTGTGTGGCGTGGAGCATTGTCCTGCTGGAAAAACCAATCCCCAGTATTGGGGAACATTGTCAGAGCAGAAGGCAGCAAGTTTTCTTCCAGGATAACCTTGTACGTGTTTGAGCTGATAGTGGCAGTATTGTCCCATTGTTGCCTAAACAGTCCTATAAATTTGACTCCAAGTTCCAAATGCCCACTCTCTTAAGGTATGAATTCCATCTTGTCACAAATCCCAGAGTCTCGTACAGCTGTCTCTTCAGTTACTGGCAGAGATCACAAAAGAAAGTTTTTCAAAGGTGAAGCTATAAAAGTTAAGTGAATGAATGTAAGATCATCTGATTGTTAGGGTTTTCCCTCTAATATTGTAGGGTTGTTTTTTTTTTTTTTTTTTACCTTAGAATATAAAGTGCTTTGAGGCGACTTTTGTTGTGATTTGGTGCTATATAAATAAAACTTTCACTTAATTTAAGACTGCTTTATAACTGTAGCTAACTGCAGGGATGTAATACGTAAGTTAGCCATCTGTGTTTTGAAATATGCAGTTTAAATGTGCTTAACTAAATTTTACATTAAGACTACATTTTGTGCTGGTGTAAACAGCATATGTATAAATATACATAGAGAAATGGCTTTGAAAAGGTGCTTATGGATACATATAATGATAATATGCTCTGTATCACTTATACTAACTAGCCATGTGGAGTGGTTGTGCTAATTAAAGCTTGCTAGTCTGATGAAAGCTGTAACATTTAAAGATGTTTCAGGTAAAGAATGAACCTTTTTCCCTCTTTTTCTTCATATTCACCATTAAAACAAGAGGGTATGAACTGAACTGTGGCTTGAAAATAAAGGTCTGAACATAGTCATGAATTTGGAGTAGGATTTTTGTTCCTCTGCAGTATGTTTTGCCATGGCTATGGTGAACCACCAAAACCACTGCTACTACTGCTGACTTTACTTTTTGATACTACCTCCTCTGGTCATGTACTGAAATGCATCTTGTGAGCAGTAATTTCCCAGGATATGCATGTGCAAATATGTAAAAACAAGTAACTGATAAATAGACTGTATTAATATGCACTTTTCTACTCAATTTGAGCACTCAAAATGGTAAATGGTAAATGGACTGGCACTTATATAGCGCTTTTCTACTCAGTTTTGTGTACTCAAAGCGCTTTATACTATAGGCCACATTCACCCAGTTATACATATATTCATACAGCACTTTTTATCTAAGTCTTGGGCTTTTTTCTAAGCCTAAATGCTTCCAAACAGTCACACTCCAATTGATGCACCAGGGTCAACTTCCCCAAGGATACTTTGACATGCAGACTAGGGGAGCTGGGGATCAAACCACCAACCTTCCAGCTAGTAGACAACCTGCTCTACCTCCTGAGCCACAGCCCCCCTTCCCAATAATGTGGTTAATACTATTTATATATCGTTAACACTATCCCTGCCATTGAAGAAATAGTCAAGCAATCAGTGTTTTCATGATTGCAATAGTGTAAAAATTCTAATTTTCTGCTCTTTCTTTTGTTATACAGTTATGTGAAAAAGAAAGTTTTCACAGGTTTCTATGCAGCCTTGTGAAAAACTAAGTACCCTTACTGCTTCCATAGGAATAAAGAGAGAAGGTAGCAGCCAAGTGCTGACAATCAAATGTACTTGCTTAACTGATCATCAGCAAGGGCAACCACCTCTATAAAAGCAGACGTTTTGGCAGCTTGCTGGTCTAGAGCATTCAAGAGTGTGTTAACACAATACCACAATCTTCCCAGAAGTGGACCTCCCAACAGATTCACTCCAAGATCAGAGAAATCACAAAAGCTAGCTGAGCTACATCTCAGACTCTACAGGCTTCATTTAGCATGTGAGATGTTAAAGTTCATGACAATGCAATTAGAAAAAAACTGAACAAACATGGCTTATTTGGAAGGGTTGCTAGGAGAAAGCTCCTTGAGGCAACTGTTGTTGTGATTTGGTGCTATACAAATAAAACTGAATTGAATTGAATTGAGAAAGCCTCTTCTATCCAAAAAGAATATGAGAGCACAGCTTAGTTTTGCCAAGTTGCATCCGAACAAACCACAAGACTTCTGGAACAATGTCCTTTGGACAGACAAGACCAAATGGAAATGTTTGGCCATAATGCACAGTGCTAAGTTTGTGAAAACATATCAGCACAAACACCTCATATCAACTGTCAGCACGGTAGTGGTGGGGTGATGATTTGGGTTTTTTTTTTGCAGCCACAGGACCTGGACATCTTGCTGTCATTGAGTCGACCATTGACCCCTCAGTATTCCAAAGTATTATTATTGTTGCTAAAGGTGATTCTAAAAGCTATTGAATCATAGGGTTTGCTTAGTTTTTCACAGGACTGCATAGAGTCCTCTGAAAACCTTGTTTTTTTGGGGTTTTTTTTTTTACACATCAGCATATATGTATGCTAAATATTCATACAACAAAAATATTATGGAGAGTCTTGAAGGGTTAGTGAATCATGAGTGACTAATAAGTTCAAAACAATACTCTAGCAGAGAAAGTGTTAATAAAATACCAGTCTATTCATTATAAAGTTAAACTTAATGTCAGACCATTTCTGCTGCTAAAGTGAAGACGTGCGAGGACAGTAAAAGTAGGAATTGTCCAGGCATGAGAGTCATCTTTTTTTATCAGTCCTCCACCTGTTTGTTTTCCTCTCATCTTTTTCCTGTTTTTTATGCCTACCATCCTGTATTTTATTACAGCTGACTTCCCAGCAGGAGGTGTGGATCTTGTCTTTAGTCTGGTGCATTAACATTAGAACCAATGAGAACGTCATTTTGACCCCATAGTAATTCATGTAAAACAGCAATTGAGGCTTGCCTGGAGCCAGATGTGGACGGTGTGATAAACTTTCACTGCTGTACTATTACAGTAACTAATTTATTAAAATGTTTTTCTTATTTTGGTCTAGCCAAGTGTGAAGTCAATTGTAAAATGTCAGCAATGAGCTGTTCAATCTGTTTCACAATGAGTGCTCTGTTTTTTTTTTTTTTATAACTTCTTTATTTTAGCATATAATAAGTAATAAGTAATACCACAGGTTATCCAAAGTTCATGTTTAACTTTTCTATAGTGTTCTTCTACAATAATTACATTATTTAGATGTGTTAGATATTGTGTTGTTTGTCGGACCCTTGTTTATTAGTGCCATCCATCCATCCATCCATTTTCTTCCACTTATCCTATTCAGGGTTGCGGATCGGGGCTGGAGCCTATCCCAGCTACCATAGGGCGAAATTGTTTATTAGTGGATTCTAAAATATATTTTACCTTTATGACCTGTAATGAAATAATCTAAATCATTTGTAAAACCAATAAAAATCCCTGAAACTAAATCTGAAATACTTATTTTGTCAAATCTTACTTACAACTAGAAAAATTACATGAAAATTAAAAACCTAGCTACCTCAAGAAATGACTTCTTTGCCATTACTGCTGTTGTTACAGAATGGGGTCTAAATGACCCCACCCCCCACCCCCAGGCGGTTCTAGTGTTATATTGTACATTATTTGGAAATAGACCCAAAAGGTTAGGTGTAAAAATCCCCCTCCCCCTCTCACTGCCTTTCAGTCTTTTTGGGGGGGACTACTCTCATGCCTGATTGTCTGATTTGCAAGTCTGTGTAAAAAACACCAGGTGAAGAACATATAATGCTCACATTAATGTGCATTTAATATGCATTTAGGTAATGTTGCATGGCAACTACTCACATTGCACTGTATTTAAGAACTACACGCAAGATGAAAGTTTTATTCTCTTTAATGCTGTAATGCATACCATACACTCACCCATACACATCATACTGTGTTGAAACTGGTCAGGGTCAGATGTGTTTGACTGTAGAGAGACACTTTTCTTGGTTGCTTTGATAGGGGCAATAACAATGGCTCATTTTAGAGTGGATGGATGAATGAATACATGAATGGATGAGCAAAATCAGACATATTTCCACACACTGCTTAAGACCACAGTTATATTTTACAATTCCACATGCAGCTCCCCTAGACATGGTTTGAACAGATTTCAGTCCATCTTAATGCTTCCTGAATGGATTTACACTGAGCTCTGTTGAGATCAAGTTGCATTGAGTCATTCAGTGTAAAATTCAATTCAATTCAATTCAATTTTATTTGTACAGCGCCAAATCACAACAACAGTCGCCTCAAGGCGCTTTATATTTTAGGGTAAAGACCCTACAATATAAATACAATATAAAAGGGGTTTTTGAGTGTTTGTGTGGGCTTGGTCTTCTAGAATGAACGAAGGACACATCAGGACACATGGATACAGTAAAGCAGCAATCAAAAATGTTAAAGAAGTTGTCACAAATCACTGACTGCAGTCAGGCAGAAGACAAACACTGACAGGATGGTAGTTATATAACATAGTAAGACAGTAAATTCTGAAAGGTGCTGAAGATTGTAGGCTAAGAATGGTCAGATATACCTTTTTAATATGACACCAAGAAAACTGCTGCTCACAGCCTCCCTAGAGATAAAACAGACTCAACAGGGCCTGAGGACAGCCATATCCACACACACTGACAATAATATGTCTGAGTGTGTGTGTGTGTTTGTGTGCGTTTTCTGGAAACATCCTGATGTGCCCAATCAGGAGTGAGCTGTGGGGCACTTGGCTCGGCAGATTGTGCTGCACAGCATTCAGTGTTCAATGTTACTGTACACCCAGGCTGGCAAACACACTGCTGTCATCTTCCATGGACCAAGAGAGTCCATGGAACAACAATAAAAAACAACAAACAACCATAAAAAAGTCCAGTTAAAATTCTGTAATCAATATTTTTAAATAAACATTGGATCAAATGGCTAATCTCATGGGGTCAAATCCACAGAGAACTCTCACTAAATCTGGAGCTCAATAGTGTTAAGGGGCATCTACACAGAAAGTGATTTGCAACAACATGGCAACCAGAGACCAAGAAACCAGAAAGTCAATGACACTCAGTGAATTCAAGTGATGATGGTCACGAGATCAGGTCCCAAGTTAAATCTTTCTTAACTTCAAGGTGAGCAATTGAAGTGACAACCAAAGAGAGCACAGGATACCATTGATTGACATATGACAAGGTAATTAATACTCTTTCCCACTCTGCTCCAACCGCAGTCTTCAGCCCTTTGCCTCATCAGTGATAATCATCAGGCTTAGGCCCCTACCTGACTCAGGTATCCAGATCCCTGGAATTCAGCTTTCCCCCTACTCTGCACAGCCAACAACCTGCCTGGTTCTCCAGGCATTCTGTCATCATCAGTAAAATGGCAGTTCTAGTGTTATGAATGTTTATCCTTTCTCTGTAATATTGCAGTGTTACTTATAAGATTATTTCTCAGTTGTAGAACTCAAAACATTTTCTGATGCCACCCAGAATAATTAAATGAATATATGTGACTACTAACTCGAAGTGTTTTTAGAGAAATTTGCCATTTCATAATTATTAAAAACAATTTAAGAACTAGAAAGAAAGATATAAAGGGTGTAATATTAATGTGAGTCAAATCTGGATATATGGATTAAGTGGCTATAGTCTCCTGGAATCTGTGCTAAGCTTGTTTTTTATTGAAATAGAACCAACCCCTCAGATACGATGTATTTTAACTGCTACTCTGATTTACCTTACAACTGTGGTGATGAGGCTTTTACCTGATGGCACAGAGGGTCATATGTGACCCTTTGATTGATTGCAGCCTTTCCACTGTTGCTTGCCTCTTCAGATATTGCTTCAACAAGCCCTTCCTTCAGAGGAAACTGCTGAGTCAGGTGAGCAAATGAAGCCCCAGCAACAGTGAGTCTGCACATTTCCCCCTCTGAACATCAGGTCAGCAGCCAAGCCTGAAGTCTGCAGCACGCCACTTTTAGTGTCTCCATGACACCAATGGAAAACACCATTCCTGATCCCCAGAACATAAGACATAGGTGTTTGATTACGGTGACGATTTTCAGCTGCTGTTAATCTGTAAAATTAGCATTACCTGGCATTGTCAACATTGATCTTCAACACTGACATTATCCCTGAGCACTGACGAGGCCTGTATCTGTGGATGGAGCTGACATTATTTTAATTAAATCAGGCCAGGGGTGGTGTGAAGACAGAGCAATGACAGAGCATGAAACACAGATGGAGGGCATCACTTTTGTTTTTCTTTATTTAGCAGAAACAGAGGGTTAATATTTAAAACCTTAACATTTTGTGATCAGAAACAGAAGAAGGGGTGGTGTGGGACACTGGACAGACTTTCTCATTCTGATGTAGTCATTCATGATGTTGACAGTAAGTGTGTACAAAAGGAGAAAAAACTGAAATATGAAGTAGTAGGTTTGTTTCTCCTACGAATACCACAAAGAGTATTTTCCCCTGATTTTTCTGATTGTTGCAAACTGTTGGCCTGGAATGTCCATATTAAGGATGTCTCCTTTCTGTGACTTCATAATGAGTAGAAAAAACTGCCCAAAGCAGTTTGAAGGCTGAGCTTTTGGCTCACAGAGATAACTTGTGTATACACTGACCTCATTATTTGAAACTTTGGTCACGTTTAATACAAACATCCACTTGTAAAAAAATATATATGACAGAAAATAAGATAAAGATGATAGGTCCACTTTAAGTACATACATTTACACCTACCAAAATATTGCACAACATCCTCTGAAGGTCTTGTTAGTGATTTTTCTCTGGTTGAAACTCTACTGTTTGTAATTCAGAAGTAACACTGTTTGTTCTTTAGACAGAAGCTCCTAAGGTTTAGGACACAATTTCAGGATCCAATCCTGCTACCACAAAGCAATGCCAAAATCTTGTATAAGCTCTCAAATAATAATAATAATTCTGCAATAATTTCCAGTAAAGGGCCCGAATGAAGCAATGGAGACCATAATGACCCAGTGAAAAGACTATTTTTAGAGAGAATTTGATATCCTTTGAATGGGAGTCGGCTTACCTCAGATAAAATGTGCTGCACATATCCTTGCTCCCCAGAAGCTGACTCATAGTCATTTTGGTGTTCACTTACCTTTTGTTCTAGGTCAGAAATTGCACTTCCATAAAAGAAACATAAAAATGTAAAGGATATGTTGAGCTCATTTGTACTCCTCAGAGAATGCCCCTTTTGTATTTTGGATATCTTTTGGGGGACTGTCCACCCAAGACAAATGCTGGCAAATCTTGTCAAGGGAAGATAGTTGACAAGACTAGAAAAGTGTGATACAAATTCAGTCAATTTAATATTTAAACCCAAGCTAGAATCTTTCTGTAATGTCAGTAGCTGTGTGCAAGGTGAGGATTTTATTCGTATAGATAAGGACGTAGATAATTGCAAACCACGCGTGAGTGGTCATTTCTGTTAGAGTTCTTTGAAGTCTGCCTGAAAGGGTGTATGAGTAGTTGGTACATTTTAGTGTAGCATCTCTGTTGACAAGATTGCGTGGTAAAAAAAATTAATAAATAAATAAAAAAGAGAGCCTTCAGCTTTCAGGTCCCTCTCCTATGGAACCAGCTCCCACTGTGGAATCAGGAGACAGACACCCTCTCTACTTTTAAGATTAGGCTTAAAACTTTCCTTTTTGATAGAGTTTATAGTTAGGGCTGGATCAGGTGACCCTGAACCATCAATTAGTTAAACTGCAATAGGCCTAGGCTGCTGGGGGCTTCCCATGACGCACTGAGCACCTCTTCTTCATCACTTCCTTTCACTCTCCATGTGTTCATACACCACTTGCATTTAATCATTTGTTATTATTCCTCTCTGTCTCTCTCCCATAGTGTGTCTTTTGTCCTGTCTCCCTCTGCTCTCTTCTGTTTCCCCTCATCCCCAACCGGTCGCGGCAGATGGCTGCCCTTCCCTGAGCCTGGTTCTGCCAGAGGTTTCTTCCTGTTAAAAGGGAGTTTTTCCTTCCCACTGTTGCCAAGTGCTTGCTCATAGGGGGTCGTCTGACTGTTGGGGTTTTCTGTCTAATATTGTAGGGTCTTTACCCTAAAATACAAAGCGCCTTGAGGCGACTGTTGTGATTTGGCACTATATAAATAAAATTGAATTGAATTGAATATGTGAATATGATCTTGGTGTCCTGTGATATGGTCTTCTCTGGGCCAAAGCTCATTTAAAATGGATTGAGGCAAAGTGGCAAACTGTGCTGTGGTCAGACGAATCAAAATTTGAAATTCTTTCTGGAAAACATGGGCGCTGTGTCCTCCAGACTCCAGAGGAGAGGGACTATCCAGCTTCTTATCAGCTCTCAGTTCAAAAGCCTGCATCTCCGATGGTATGGTGATGCATTAGTGCCTATGGAATTTACAGCTTGCACATCTGGAAAGGCACCATCAATGCTGAAGGTATATACAGGTTTTACAGCAACATATGCTCCCATTCAGATGACATCTTTTTCAGGGAAGGCCTTGCATATTTGAGCAAGACAATGCTAAATCACATACTGCATCTATTACAACAGTATGGCTTCTTAGTATAAGAGTCAAGGTGCTGAACTGGCCTTTCTGCAGTCCAGATCTTTCACCAACTGAAAACATTTGGTGCATCATGAAACAAAAAATACAACCAAGAAGACCCAGGACTGCTCAGTAGTTAGAATCCTATATCAAACAAGAATGGAGCAACATTTCTCTCCCAAAAGTCCAGCAACTGGTCTCCTCAATTCCCACACATTTATGGACTGTTGTTAAAAGAACTGGGGTTACTACACAGTGGTAAACATGGCCCTGTCCCAATGTTTTTGAGACATGTTGCTGCCATCAAATTCAAAGTGTTATTTTTTCTAAAAATGGTAAATTATATCTGTTTAACCATTTGATATATTTCTACAATATGTTTTACAATAAAATATAAAATATGGGTTTACGAGATTTGCAAATCATTGCATTCCGTTTTTATTTACATTTTAGTGTCCCAACTTTTTTGGAATTGGGGTTGTAAGTCATCTTTCTTGTGACTGGCTGCCCCTCACAAAAAAAACAGGATTTGAACGTAGGTCAGTGCCTCCTAGGTACCACCTGAGGCTAGCTCCAAAAGTCAATCTTCATAGACTCCCATGTTAAAATGTTCAACTTAACAGCATTAAAATGCATTTTTACGATGTGCTATGAAATACAGTTTTGTTCCTTTGGAGAGTTTCCCCCTTCCTATGGGGAGTAAGGGTTATTGACTGACAGCCGTGTCCATACAGCAGCTGGAATCATCAGTGTCTACTAGACCACTACTTCGAGTCATTGGACTGGATCACTCCACTGTGTGTGCATGCTGTTATAGCCTTTTGGAGCATTTTTACTGGATTATCTGACTAAAATGATGTCTTTCTGTGTGGTACAGACCACCCAAGTTTGTGCTTCAGCTTCGTTGAGTGGAGTGTTTTTTTAGTCCATTACCTAGAACTAATTACCTGATATGTAGGTTTGTGCATTGCACCCATGCAGTTTATGAATGCATCTTAGCTAGCTAGTGTTAGCTGATGAATTAGCACTCCACCCTTTCATCTATATAAGATAACTTCTGGCTGCAAAAAACAACATGGCAATGGCCAAAACACTGACGGTTCAAAATGCCTATTACAAAACCAAAGGTTGATATTACTATGGCTACATCCTTCTTTTATACTATCTATGGTCCTCACAGCCAGTGTGGTGTGCCTAATTTGACCACATTAGAACTATCCCCTCTCTCTGACATCCTGCAGAGCCAAAAGTAGAAAAAACCATTCTGAAATTAAGTCTCAAACTTCTGGCTCAGAAAAAGAAACACCATGGCTGTGGCCAAAATGCTAACACCGAAGCTTCAAAATGCAAAGATCAGGGCTTTTAAATATCTCAGCTTTTCATTATTGCACACTTTTCAACTTTTTTAAATTTAATTCATCTGAATATTATTTATATTATAAATAGCTCATAACTACAATCAACTCAAGAAGCCATTCACACCCGAATCTTGTTTGTAAGAGGCCATGTGTACCAGCTCAATTCCTGACAATTCATGGGGCAAACTGTCTCCAACTGGTGAAAGCCTGGATGCCAGAAGACGTTGCTGGGATGCTTTCACAGGGCGAGTGGGTGAAGAGTGGAGGCCTGCAGTGGGTGTAAACCTCAAAATAGCCACTGTTTCACTGCTTAGACCCCCAGCAACAGCCCAGTGTTTACATGCAAACAGCTCATGAAGCGCCTGGTGATGACCTACACCTTACCTTTTGACACACATACATGTGTGCCTGCAAAAAGGACACGATAAAACCTGTCAGCCCACACAATGTTAACATAAGCAGTCATGTTTATTTGAATTCCTCTAGACTGGAACATGATCTGGCAAGCCACATTGTCTGTGTCTACTTGCGAGGACTCCTATTGACATAATGCACAAATGCACAGTTCCAACCCTAATCCAAACCCAATTCTTGCCTAAACCCTAAAACCAAGTCCACCAAAGTCCATACCATCAAACCAAGGTCTGTCTAAGCCTGTCAAAATATCCCTGAAATGCACCAATGTCCTTGCTATGATGTTCCTTAAAAATACAGTAAATGCACAAAAAGCATGTCATTAACACGCCTCACACGTGGTTTTGTTTTACTCTGTCAGCTTGTTCGGTCCCATTGGAAAGCATCTGCAGATAAAATCAGACAGCCATCCTCCTCAGCTAAAGCAGAAGTGTGACAGTCAGCCTGCAGGCGTCTTAACAGCTGCCTGAGTGTTGAGCCATAAATAAATATGGTGACAAAACAAGTGCACACACACACACACACACACACACACACAGACAAGCAGCAGCTGGGAGTTTTCTGACATGAAGACGATCAGCTGATGTCTCCAGCTATAACACTGGATTTGTTCCTTGTTCCTGCTCAGTATTTTATAAAAACAATGAGATCTGATCTATACACAGACCTGTAGTCTGGGTCTGATCCTCCATTCTTCCTGCTACCTGTTTCTGCCTCCTTGTTGACCATTTGCTCACTCGCTTTACCTTGTGTTCTTTTAATTACATTAGCTCATTTTGTCTTCTGTCTTGCAAAAAAATCACTGACCTTTTTTGTCACACCCTTATATACTGCTTATTTGTCAAATCCATAAGTAATTGACAGGGACTGTTGTTGTTGGGTTGTTTTTTTTTTTGGTTGGTTTTTTTAAACTTCACCTCTGTACACCACATGAAATGAAGCAATCAAGATGCAGCTAAAATGTAGACAATTACAAATTTTGGGATTAACTGTTTAGAAACTGTCATTTTTACGTAGTCCCCCGATTTTCACAGGCTCAAAAGTAACTAGACAAATTAACATGCCCATGCAATGCATAGGTATGATTAATTTGCCAGGACTTTAAAGGAGCTGCCTTCAGTTGCTGCTTGCCTGTGAGTTTCTCTGCCTTCGGTTTTATCTTCGGTAAGTATAAAGCATGCTCCAAAAGGCTGAGGTCAGGTGAATTAAGAAAATTTACTTTCTTTGCCTTAAGAAGATTTTGGGTTGCTTTCACTGTGTGTTTTGGGTCTTTATCCATCTATACTGTGAAGCCCTATTACGACTGTTTCCACACCTGTTTCTGACATCTTTCTAGTCTCCCATCATTTATCTGTTATTCTTTCCATTGTGCTCTCCTCTTTCTTTTCTTACTTTCTTTTTTTGCACTTTCCACAGAGATTGGGCTTACACATCTTTATTTATCTCCTCTTTCTATCGTAGACATCCAGTTCTGCCAAATTTTTGTGTTTCTGGTTGGTCAGATAAGAGACTGAGTTTGACAGCAGCCCCACCTCTCTCTGAACAACTCTTTAATCTCCTCCTCTATTTTCCCTCGTCTTTCATCCCTCTCTTCACATGCCTCGGTCTTCACTGCACACCTCTGACAGACATTTGCTTTCAAAACTGAAGCTGAGCCACATTTAGTTGATAGTTATTGGGGGAGACAGTAGCTGTCTTATCTTTGATGGCCTGGTTGGTCAGAACCGAGCTTTGAAGTGGTGGGTATTAGCATGAAAAAGTGCCTGATAGCCTCTTGCATAGGATGACAAAAAAAAAAGGAAAAGCTAAAACATAGAAACCAGACACCAGTCAGGCTCTTTTAGATCTAATCAGGCCTTTCTGTTCCTGGGTGTAACCAGTCGTTCGCACCTTTTGGTAAACCCTCTGTATTTCCATTCGTGATTGATTATAGGCATTGTCATTGGTACGCCTGCCTCCTCCACATTGTTCTTGACTTGGCTAGATGTTGCGAAAGGGTTTTTCTTATGCAAGAAAAAAAATTATGTGACAATCCACTTAAGTTGTCTTCCTGGTCTTCCAGGCCTTTCAGTGTTGAATATACCACATTGTAGATTTGGCCACTCCTAAAGTTTTCCCTATAGATCTGATAGGTTCATTTTGGTTTTCAGCCTAATGATGGCCTCCTTCATGTGTATCTACATCTCTTTAGACCTCATGTTGAGCGTTCCAGTGAGCAGCTACCAACTGCAAGTTCAATACTTGGAATCAACTCCAGACCTTTTATCTACTTAATTTGTCATGGAATGACAAGTGAAGAGGCCTCACTTGGCAATGAAACTGCTTGTCAGTCAATTGTCCAGTCACTGTGAAAATGGAGGGCTATGTATAAAAATAGCTATAAAGCCTGAACAGTTAATGCAATTGTTTTGTTAAACCCCTTGAATTAAACCTGAAAGTTTGCACTTCAATCACATAATAATTGTTTGATTTACAACCCATTGTGGTGATGTATAGAGGTAAAATTACAAAAACAAAATGTGTCATTGTCCAAAAGCTTATGGACCTAAGTGTATGTTGCATTTCTGAGTGCCTCTCTGTGCTTCTGAACTTTAACACAAGTATGTGTTTTGTCCTTCAAGGCCACCACAGACAGGGGTTAGTCGACACAACAACAGCAAATTCTGGAGGAGAGGCCTCCCCAATGCGTAAAGATGTGAGATAATGCTTGAAAGCAAGACTTTTCTCTCCTTCTTTGCTTAACCTTTCTCAAAGTGAAACGAAGCATCAGTTCATTCGAGTCACTTTATCTTTCCCCACCTCACTCACCCCATTCTCCCCTCTCCCTGTCTCACTCTCCAAACTTTCTGGCCTACTTTTTCAGCCCTTTGAAAAATTGTCTTTGGCGAGGGTTGGATGAGAGCTGTCGGGGGGTGGGGGGAGGCGATGGAGTGGCGGGCAGAGGAAGCGAGTGAAGGCTTGCCCCCTTTATCTTCCTGGCCAGACCTCCATCATGTCTGACTCTCCCTCCCTGTTTCTGTCTTCTCCTCTCTCCCTCCCACGCTCATGTTGTGAGATTATGCATTGGCATAAATTTTTGCATCTAGAATGAAAAAAAAGCAACTCAATTTTGTGTGAGTAGCTGCTCTGAAAATGTGATGAAACAGTCTGAATACAAACCATCTCTTTGATGCAGTTTTAGACCTTGTGGTGAATTTTTAGACACACCAAAATTAAAAGAGGATTTAAAAAGCTATTAAAGAGTTTGTATATAAATATATATACATACTAAGAGGCAACAAGTAACAATGTAAAATTTTTCATACAAAAATA
>VUQI01004049.1:8673-24021 GCA_015106735.1 Paratilapia polleni | reverse complement strand
GTTAATAATAACTAATGATTAAATCCAAGTGGTGTATAAACACATGGAGAGTGAAAGGAAGTGAGGAAGAGGAAGTGCTCAGTGCATCATGGGAAGCCCCCAGCAGCCTAAGCCTATTGCATCTTAACTAAGGGATGGTTCAGGGTCACCTGATCCAGCCCTAACTATAAACTCTATCAAAAAGGAAAGTTTTAAGCCTAATCTTAAAAGTAGAGAGGGTGTCTGTCTCCTGAATTCATTCAGGGTGAGAACTCAGTGAAGAGTTACAGGACAGAGCCATCCATCTGTGCCAATAATGCACTCGTCATTCCAAATAAATGAACACTCCTAGTGGCATCACAGCCAGATCAGACACAAAATAAGACATGCATTCGACTCAGTGCAACGTGCAGTAAACTGCCTGCTGCAAACTTTAGAAAATCTCATTTGTATTATTCATTTAAACATTCTGCTCCCAAAACTTTGTGCTCTGAAATAAAAAAATCCTACAAATACATGTGCAATAAGCCACAAAAATACCTGTCCACACCTTTCAGTGACAAAACTGACGCTGCTTGTCTTTAGTAAATCCTGACAGAAGCTTTTTAACACCAAAAGAGAGATGTGCACTGGTGCAGACTGTTAGTAAATCTGGGCCTTACCTGTCCGAGCTGTCGCTTTCAAATGATCTCATGTGTTCCAGACTCTTGCCTTGGCTGTCGGTTTTACCTGGGCCAGAGCCACCTGAGGGGCACAGAGAACATCCTGTAAGCAGACCACGGGAAGAAAAATGTTCCCAACAACAGAACAGATTAATTCAGTGCTACATATTCACCTGGGCTTTTGTCATAACCTTTAGTTACAGCATCAGCAAAGGTGAGGTTCCCATTTTTGCCC
The DNA here is from genome assembly GCA_015106735.1 of Paratilapia polleni. Classification (NCBI taxonomy): domain Eukaryota; kingdom Metazoa; phylum Chordata; class Actinopteri; order Cichliformes; family Cichlidae; genus Paratilapia; species Paratilapia polleni. The sequence goes on along the minus strand of VUQI01004049.1, from coordinate 23,145 downwards.
GGTTGTGGCACAGCAGGAGACAGTTTATTTCCTGGGGCCTTCTTCTGGTTTATCTCACTGTGAATATACAGCACGCTTTACCAAAACAGCCTGCACACAGTACTCTTTCCTCAGAGTTACAGCACGCTTTACTCTGGAAAATCAACATAAAACAAGTCATGTCTGCCAGCTCAGCGCCTCACATTGCTGATGGGAGTCCTAAATGTTTGGGTTTGTTCTTCATGTGAATCAGTGGATGAATCAGTGGATACCTGCTGCTGCTGACTACACTGCTGTAGGTGCCTCGGGACAGTAAGTTGGGGGAGGTTGGTGGAGGGGAGCAGGTCCCAGCTGTGGCTGATCTCTTCAGGAAAGGATCTGCGTTTATCGTCTGGAGGGAAATCTGCTGAAGACTGTCTGCCGCTGTACGCAGTGCAGGAGAAAAGCAGCTCGTTAGACTCATCAGAGAGCGGTCTGAATGTGATCTGACAGGCCGGTTTTGGTCTGGACTTACGGATGCTGTTTTTGGAGAGGGGGACGTCCCACTCAGGTGAAGCGAACTCCTTCTCTCCTTCAGAGCTGCTGCTGTGTCCCAGCTCCGTCACTTTGGGAAAAAAGGAGGGTCGCCCGTCGTCCAGCTTTCCATCTACTGTCAAAACAAACACATGAAAACCACCGAGGTCATTCCATGAAACGTGCCTCCTGAGTGCCTCTTAGCCGGTCTTTACGCGTGCTGCGAGAGAGTTCCAGAGAATAAAAACAAAGTGTACTTCTGGTTCATTCCATAAAAATCAGTCAGTGCCTCCCACCTAACCCCCCCACAATCAGCTTATCAGTACAGTAACTTCAGCAGATTTAATGAAGCCATGCAAAGTTTTACCTTCATAGTATGAATATATTCAGAGGTACAGGCCCTCAAAGTACACAGGCGAGGATTGAAACTTTTTAATTTATGTTATTTTTCAGCCCTCATAACTTCAGGAGATATATGCAGTAATTCTTCCATTAAAAAAAAAAAAAAGGAGACCTTTAATATGCTCTAACATGTTCTGAGCACAGCCACCTAACCCCACATGGTGATATGAGCCCTGAAAGTTTACCCAGAATGCACTTTGTGAGGTTTTCTCCAGTGAATGATCAGAAACATCAGGGTACCAATGCTTGTTCCTGTTCCTCTACAGTTTATTGAAGCTATGATATATCCCAGCATACTGATGCTCAAAGAAAAAAATCATGCAGAACAAAAATGAGATACTGGCTTTAGACTGTGACACTTGGGAGTGGGCGTAACATTGATTTACAGTATTGAGCAGCTTTTAAATGTGATTTTCAGCCCTGAAATTTTCATGTGGATATCTCCTGTACTTATGAAGTTTCGATGTATCAAAAATGCTAGAAAAGATAAATTAAAAAGTGCCAAGTCTGGATCCACCCCTACTTCCTGTAACTCCAAAAACAATCACAGTATGAAGGTATGATTTCGCATTAAATATACTAAAGTTACTGTAGAGAGAAAAAACAAAACAAAAAAACAGCTGATTCTGACGGGGTCAGATGGGAACTTTTTCCATGTAAGACTGACATTATATTGAATGTCCTCATCTAAGGATGAAGAGAGCAGCAGTGGGACAACATTTAAGTACAGAAACTCACATCTCTGTTTCTGCAGAGGTCTTGTCTTTGTGATGTTGCTGAGAGGGTGGAGAGCTTTGGATGGGAAGTTCTTCCGTTGTTTGTTCTCCAGCGGTGTTACATAGGGCAGCTCCAGGGAACTGAGAACAAGAACGATTTGTCAAAAAGAGATCAAACAGTCACTTGAACAACCTTCAGGTGACTGAGTGGAGTCACTGATGAGCCCCGCCGTAAATTTATGTCACTGTTTCGCAGGTTAGGGATAAGAAACAAATAGAACCATTAAAAAAACGATCTCTGTAGAAAATGTGAGGTCATAAGTGAGTCCACTCTGTCATTTTATTCAGGTTAGGGTTAAAAATCAAACCTGGATTTTTCTGCCTGGTTCTCCTTCTTTGTGGTTCCTTGTTTCTTGGTTTTGGGTTTAATCAGAAAATTTGAGGTTTCTTCTTTTGCCATTTCTGTGGTTATTGTCCTTCCTTTCTTTTTTACTGGTTCCTGGAAAAAGTGATGCATATTTTTAGAAATCAACAAAAAGAGAGAGTTGATGAGCTACACAGCTTTTATTTGTGTGTACCTCTTTAATGTTGGTTTCCACATCTGGATTGGAGGTCTCGGTCGTCGTGGAGGAACTGTCGTCGTTGTCAGCGAGGTTATCTTTGAGCTCGTCTCCCTGAGTCTTTACGGTTGATTTTCTCTCCTTCTCTTCCTTCTTCCTCTGGGGTTTTGTTTTACCGCGCAGCTTCCCTTTAGATTCCAACACTGCAAACAATGTTAGCACACACTTTAAAACCCTGAGAGTGCTTACAGAGTTTCTCCTCTGCTTAAAACTCGTGCGCGTACCTTTGCTTTGTATGGACTGAGAGTTCTGCTCCTGAAGAGGTTCGGGACTGAGCGACTCTGGACGGTCGAGGTCATTGTCCATGGCTCCTATGAGGTTAGCATACTCTGCTTCGTCTGGGCAGACGGCTCTGTGAGGCAGCGACGAGCCACCTAAACTTTGACTCTGGAGGTCCAGCTGTTTAGTGCTGCGAGCTTTGCGGTTGGTTAGCTGGCAGGCGGCTGGAGGGCCTTCATGGCCTGAGGTTGGACTTCCTTTGGTGAGCTGGGAGGAAGGAGCTTGCATAGATGGGCGGCTGAAGCTGATCCTGGACCTTTTATCCTGGCTGTCGGAGTCCGATAAGGTACGGCCGCTGCTCTGTCGGCCCCCCCGAGCTGCTCCGTTGCTGGACGCGTATAAACCTCTGGAGCTCTGGGCTGAGTCGCTGTAGTCGTTCAGCCTGAGTGTTCACAGAGAAGTCTGGTCACTTACTCTGTACATGCTGCATCTTTACAGTTTCATCTTCTGCCATTGAAACCAACTTTCTCTGGATTTTTTTCTTACTGTACTATGTTCTTTTTGTCATTGTTACACATCTCTTTCTCAGGTGTGTCAGGTGGAGTAATTAAAGGAGGCTGGGGAAGGCGGTTTCTCTCTCTCTCCTAGACAAGCAGCTCTGAAGCATCGTCAGATTCCTGCTCCTCCACTGGGGGTTAAATTTAGTTTTGGGATGGAGAACCATGGCTTTATTTATTTCTTTAGTTCAGTATAATTAGTTTAGGGGGGAAGTTCAGGGTACCATGGCCTTTGACCTTTAGTTTATTTTATTTCTCGTGTAAATAAAGTAACTTTTGTTGTTACACTGAATCTCGGGTGCGCCATCGTCTTTATATGTTGTGGTCTCTGAGACGAGTTGAGGTTTCATGGTTTTCGGTTGTGGCTCTAACATGTTTAGCGTCTCAGGAAAGCGAGAACCATACCCCTAGACAGCCACGAACAGATCGCTACACCAGAGATTCAGTGCACCAATAAAAGTTTTTTTATTTACAAAATAAAAGGTGGACCAGCCACACAATGGGCTGCAGGACACGGACCTTTCCCTCCCAAAACTAATTAAACCGTTAACTAACTAAATAACACATAAAGCCAAGAAAAAAACAAAAAAATAAGACTAGCTGGGCCTCCATTCCCCCCCATGCTTGGTCTGGGTGAGAGAGAGAAACCCTCCTTTCTCAGCCTCCTATAAATAGGGTCAGGACAACTCAAATACTCCACCTGACACACCTGAGAAAGAGGGAGGAGATGAGTAGGAGAGGAGAGAGATGGAGAAAAGAAGGGAGGGAACAAACGCAAGGAGGGCCAACCTGTCACCCAGTCACCAAATTTCACATAAATTTAGAAATTTAGAAAGTAGTGAAGCTCTTAAATTCAATTTACTGTCAGCAATGATCGCGCTGTGGTGTCTGCAGCAAAGCCTTTAAAAGGTGACTCATGTCATTTAATGTTACTGTGCTTGTGAAACAAGTATTCTGAGAAAGGCTCTGTGCTGGGAAGCACTGCAGAGCCCTGTAGAGTTGAACATAATGGACTTCGTATCACATCCTCTCTGCACGACCTGCACGAGGAAATCCCTCCTACCCACTGCAGTTAAAATATATAAAGACTCCACTCTTTGCAGCGAGAAGCGACTCGTCCTCTGAGTAGCAGTGCACTAAGCACACTCTCTCTGCTCTACTTTTTCTTGCACAGTTAAAGATGCCTAACGTTCTATTTTTATCACTTTTGATCTTGCAGCATAGTACTGTGCATGTATATATTTTTCTTGCTCTTTATCTCATGTCTGTGTTTTTTCCTGTGAGTTATTGCTGCAGCAGCACTACGATTTCCCCATGGAAATTTAAAAAAACAGATTAATCTTTTAGTATTTACTTATTTTTAATACAGATTTATAAATGTTCGGACACACTGATGAGCATTTTAATTTTGAGGATTTGCTTCTTTTTGTCTTATGATACCGTAAACTAAACTATCTTTGAGGTTTAGACTGCCATCTCTCACCTCAGGCTCTGCTCACAGATGTTTGTTTTCATTTTCTAGATGAAACCATTAATCAATTTAACAAGAAACACGCTGTGAGAGCAATCGAAGATGAGAATCTTTAGATTCAGACTTAAAGATAACAAAAGACAAGCTGTTTTCATACCACAGTGGAATTACTCTCAGTCAGAAACACCATGAGAGAGAGACACGGCACTCAAAGTATCCTGACTTGAAATTTATGGGAGAATTCAGTAACAGTAAAGATGGCAGATGTAATACTTCCAGAGGAAGAAAAGCTTTTTAAAACCACATTTTGGGGCAAATTAAGCAAACTTTTTAAGAGGTTTTCATCAGCTTTGACTGGTGACTCTATAGATTAGAAAGTTAATTGAGATTATCTTTCAAAATAACTGCCCAAATAAGTTCCCAGAAGCCTTTAAAGATGGCTGCTGAGTGGTGAGACTTGCTTCTAAGAAGGACTTTACTCTTAATTTGAATCCTTGCCTGTACTGAGATACAGCAGGTGAAAAAAAAAAATTTGACTGCCACTACAAAGTTTTGCTTTGTGCGCTGTCTCAGTGTGCCTCCGATTAAAATGCAAATCGTCAGAACAGCCGGTGATAACAGCCAATGAGCTGTTTCAGTGCCAGACATGGTAAAAACTGTGGGCAGCGGTTAGCCACAACTGAACAGCCGTCAGCCGTCTTCTCAGCGTGTCAGGCATTTAATCCCGTTTAAAAAAGAGAAAGAGTGAATCTGTGTTTAACAAAGAACGGCTCCTGCAGCAAACTAACAAAACGAGGCTTTCCTCAAACGTTTGGACACTTTACTGAACTTTTACTGCAGAAAACAAATCAGTAAACGTGGCATGAGCAAAGGTCTGGTGTAAAGTTTATTAACCTGTTCAGCCTTATAACAAAGGTCATGAACTGAGGAAAATGTATGTGAGCCATTCGACGTGGTGCAGAGCTCATAAGCAAACACAAAGAGTCATCAGAGGAAACCTTTCCCTGCCAGCACCTCACAAAGAACTGAAACAAGTGCTGTGGACACGTGAAGTTAAAAGTCAGTCTCTACTTTGGTCTCATTACTGTGTTGTTTTGAAGATTAAATCCCTGAAGCAGGGATGTCCAATTCAGTTTCAGTGAAGGCCACAAATGCGTAATTTGAATATGAAAAGGCTATGAGACAATTTCAATTAGATCCAAACATATCAGTTTGGTTCACATAAAGCCCTCAACCAGTAAACCAGAACAGTTTATTAGCCTTTATAATGTTAAAAGATCTTTGACTGTGTATCATGCAGCACAGCCATCTGGCAGCACATGAAAATGAAACTTGCCCCTACATCTCCAAGAATCAAACTGTGCCTCTTTTCAGTTCAGGGTCTATCTGAAGCCTCTGTTCCCCGTCTGTGACTCCATACCTCTGCTGGTTTGTGGATTCAAACATCAAAATGACAGCACTAATTATATCCTTAGAAGACAGAAACTGTGTCACGGTAAATGGATAAACACACCTCTGTTTACACTCCATAACGGTACTGAGTCTCCCACCTCAGTTTAAATCATCTGCCTGTTTGGCTCGTTAGCCTGAAGCTACAGTGGGTGTATTTTTACTTTGGCGTGTGGATGAGACGGGACGCTGTTGAGCAAGTCAAAGCGACAACAGGGCGATCCAAAATTTAATGAGAACCTGAAGTTTAAGGAGGGCATGATTATAAGGGCCAGATTTGAACTACAGGCTTAAATTTGGAATGAATGAGAAATGACAAAAGAAATAATGTTCCCTGGAGCAATTACTTATTGTATTGTACGAGAGCTGCGGGATTAAAATGAGTTTTGGTTATTATCGTGTTTGTTTTAATGTTAATGTCTATAAATTTCAATAAAATCTGTATGAGAAGAGCTCACTTGTTTATATTGTATGTATGAATGTGTGGAGGACCCCGGGAAGAACAGCTCAGGCTAATGGCCCTTTCACATAGAGCGGCATGCACTGCGCTGACCACTAGGTCGAGCAAACTAAATTTGTGTTGTGCTGGCCGCTGCACTCTGCCTGTATGACATCATTTTTTGCAGCCACTCATGGTCGTTATGTGTACTATACGCACCCGCTCCCTGTCATTCTACATTTCTATTGGTCGGGTGAATGTACGTCACACCACAAGTGCTCCCCGGCTAGCGCGCTTGCGCTGCACTTTGCTCAACGCAGCGGGAAACTGTTATTGCGTGGTGCAAGCCATATAAAAGAATAGGTTTCACAGCGCAGCGGTGCTGTTGTCACGTTGTATGTGAAAGGCCCTTAACGCTGATACTAATGGTCCAAATAAAGCATTGCTGGGAAATGCAATTTATTTTAACATCAGCTGCCAACCCTACAAAGAAACGGCTCTTGGTCCAGTCCCCTATGAGGAGCAACAGAAAAGATCCACAACAAACAAAAAAAACTCAGACGCTCCCTCCTGTTCCAAACAGACGCGGTGGATACCTCCCGGGAATGAACAGCTGGGCTGATAGATGGTGGGTTTCCAGGTTTGAGGAGGTGTTTGGAGGATTATCGGGATCTGAACTTTGTGCAAACGGCAACCTAATAAATGACAGACTAAAACATGCTGTCAAGGACTGACAGGCTGGTGACGGACACTTGGACGGGAGTCACACCAGGAAGTCGGCACCAGTTCTTTTTGAAGCCTGTGATTAGGTGACTGGGGGCATGTGTGACAAAACATTTCTGTTTAGTATAAAAAGGCAAACTGACACTTAAAATCTGCCCTAAAGCATCAAAAATATCACTTTCACCCTCACATTCAGACATTCAGACATTAAAAGGAGGAGTACTGGATCTGTAATGCATGAAAGTGAAAATATGCTGCTTTTGGGTTGTGTAAAGGTGACAGACGGTAGAACTAAATATTGTCTAAATCTTTAGATACAGACATCATGCAGCTGACTGAGAATGTGAAACTGAAGAGAGTCCTGCTGCAAGTGTAGGGAGGTCTTAAACGAAGCTAAAATTCCTAAATGAAGAATTGAAAAGCAAATAAAGCATTTGCAAGCTGTGCCACGGTACACAAACCTTTGCACATGCACACAAAAATTTGAGAAAAAGGTCATTTTTAATGTGTGTTTGCTGCAGGAGTTTTATGTCCTTCATCTCACGTCACAAATCAATCATCTTTACCTAGATGCACCCACACCCTTCAATACACCCGCTTATGTCACGTGATCGGGCTTCGTAGCTCGGCCTTTATACTTACTTTGAATCACTGTGAATTTGCACAATGTCCCTGAGATTAAAGGGCCTCCCTGTCTCCAAGGTGGAGTTGGATTCCACGGACACGCGTCTCTTGAAAGGCTCCCATATGCTCTGAGCCTCCAGGTAGGCTGTGGTGATCACCAGCAGAAACATGGAACTGCAAGACAAAAAAACCCCCAGAATAAATATGAACAGATTGTCAGGTTCACAGCAAGTTTTATGGTATTTTAGTTTGTGCTTACCAATAAATCGTATTCCCAAGCTGTCACCGTATGACAATAAACACCACTTATAAAAAATACTATGGGTTCACACGTGACCTATCAGACATGTGACCTATCAGATGCAGCATCTGCCTTTTCCTACCATTAAAACCTGAGTGCAGCACAGGGCTGTACAATGAGTCCTTAACAGGGCTTTTTTTGTTCCAGCTGTTTTTAAACAAACATCTGGCTCATTAATGAAGTGCAGCTTTGAAACAAACTCTATGGCACACATTCTTCTGTCTCCAGGTAAAAACAACTGTCAGCCTTCACCGTCACCTGGTTCCCTGTGGTTGGGTGTGGGTGGAGCTGCCTGAAGCCCCGCCCACAGTGAAAGTCCAGCACAGAAGTGTTGCGAGCAGAAATGAATGAGTCCGACTGTTTAAAGGCAGCAGACACAGCTCCTCTCTGCTCTCTTTTCTTCATTCTCCATCTGTCTTTCCTGAGCATACAGTGTCTTTGCTGTTACTGTTCTAGCAAGTAAATAAAGTTTCATTTGATTCTAATCCTGCTTTAAAGTAATAAAAAAAGCAATCCCAATGAAAAAGAAAGAAAAAGAACAAGAGTAAGGGGAAAATACCACCTGACCGCTGTAAACTCTGCACCCCAGAAAGCCAAATTAAAGCCAAATTAAAACCCTGAATTCAGCTGTACAGCTGTTCGGTTCTTTTATTAACTGATCGTCATATAGAACCGTGTTACTGCAGGTTTTGCTCGTGTTGTGCAGGTCTGGTTTCAGCGACACTCACCTCATAATGACAGACACTATGATGTAGAGCTCCAGCTCCCAGGTGGGTCTGGGCAGGGTCTCTGCGCATGCAGCTAACATGTGATAGGGCAACGAGGCGTTGAGGACAAACACAAACTCTGAGCCGCCGCACGACACCAGCTTCAGCTCCCGGATCACTCGAGAGGAAGTGAAGTCGGGTGTAAACCTGACAGGAAAAAGAAGAATGTGAGCTTACTGCAGGACAGAAAAACCCTGAGCAGTCTGCACCGTGATCCACCCGAGACCTGTTTCATGTGGGGAAACACCTGGAAGGTATCTTTGTGATTTATGAACTACTGAGCTATTTATATGCACTGAGATACATCCATTTTAAAAATGAAGGGTGTGGCTGGTTTCAATGTTCTTTGTCTTTAATGAACATCTAAGAACCCTTTGTTAGAACGTACACGCCTGACAGGATCCAGCCACATTTCTCGTTCTGTTCTAAAGCCATCTTTAAAAACATCCATTGTGTTTCACCTGCCGGTTCTGGATCACAAGCTGAAGAGTCTCATCTGACAAATTTACATGTGCAGTACTGTTAAAACTTAGCATTCAAACAAATCAATTATGTAGACAAATACCTGTTTTAAGTCTGCAACAATAAATATTTTTGAGACATGAGAAAATTATTAATGTCTGCACTGTATTCAGGTGTGTCAGCACCTGGGAGTTTCTGTGTCTGCAAAACAACTACAACAACGCCCTGGAAATGTACCGGGGAATGAAAACGAAACAAAGCCACGAAAACCAACTCATGAAATTCATTCAGCTCGTTCTCGTACACATACTGTGTGTGTGTGTGTGTGTGTGTGTGTGTGTGTGTGTGTGTGTGTGTGTGTATAAACATTTATATGCATGAAAACAGTGAAAAGAGGGTAGTGAATCATGGGAAGTCCCCCAGCAGCTTGAGCCTACAGCAGCATGACTAAGGGATGGTTCAGGGTCACCTGATCCAGCACTAACTGTAAGTTTTATCAAAAAGGAAGTTTGAAGCCTAATCTTAAAAGTAGAGCACGTCTGTCTCCTGAATCCAAACTGGAAGTTGGCTGGCTCATTGTCGCTGATATCGGATTCAGCTTTCTGGTTCAGGATCGGACTGATACCTGACCCAATACTGACTACTAAAGGGCCGCACCAGGGCCCAGTTTAAGATGTGGGATGCTCACATATCGCAACTTTAAAGAGAGGGCAGCCTTAAAGTCAATCAAGCTGAAACAGCTTGTTTCAGAGACAGGACGGACTGACGGCCTGCACTGAGAAGGTTAAGATAAATTAGAGTCATTTTGAACTGTGAATCATGCAAAGTTGCTCTAGTGAAGTCCAAGAATAAAAATATAGTGCTGGAAATGAGCAGAACAGGTGCACTTTAACATAATCACTGCACTGAGAAATATAAGCTATTAAAAAAAGTGAAAAAGCTTCTTAAACTGTAGTGTCCTGATAAAGTTGATTTAAAATGTCACTGTCAGACTGAAGTCTTTTAAAAGTCCTACATTCCCACACTGCAGCCTACAGGTGTTTCCACATGTTTGGCCTTAAAGCTCTTCTCACTGCTATGTGAGTGTGAGCACACTGTTGTCATGCACCTGTCAGGGCAGGGCAAAGCACACCATTTATCATCCTTGCAGGTGAGTGAAGTTTAGTCTTCGCTCCTTCACAGGAGTCTTAAAGCTGTTTTTGGTTCTTTGTCACTTTGAGCATTAATATCTGCCTCAAGGCTAAAACTTTCTCCTCTGGGTCTGTCAGCCATGGTTTACTACATTCACTACATGGTTCACACTGTAGTGATCAGAAGTGGAAAAATAATCATCAAATCAATGTTAAATCATATACATATACTTCCACATCGCTTTCCATTCTCCTTGCCACACCAACGGGCCAATTCCTGAACCCTCTCGGTCACTTGAAGGTTAATATTATTTCACGTCACTTGTCTCTTTGTCTGCTCCACTCAGACTGTTGTTTACTGATAAATACCAATACAGTAAATTTACATTCTTAAATATTTGTATTTCTTATGTTTATATTACACACTTAAGAAAGCAATGGTTAAGTATCAGCAGATACCTGAGGTCAACACTGCGGTTTTGTATCAATACTGGAGAAAGGTGAATCAGTGCAGTCCTTAATGAAAGAAAGCTGTTTTAGCTCCACCCCAGTTAAGCCAACCTTCTTCTGACTGGTGACACATGTACAACAGGTGTGTGTGTGTGTGTGTGTGTGTGTGTGTGTGTGTGTTAAAGTGGAAGTTGAACTGAAGTGATGATGAAGAAACTGTGACCTGCAGAAGCTGCAGAGACAGGCAGAGACTCATTGTCTTACTGAAGGCTTACTCAGTGTGAGCTGCTGAGTGTTAATGGAGCTCATGGCGTGATGGGGAACACACACACACACACACACAGAAAAGCACTGATGTGTGTGTTGCAGTGTGGTCTCTTACAGTATGACGAGGTCTTTCGAAGCATTTGGCTTGAGTGCAAATTCTTGACAGTTGAGAACTTTGAATCCGAATCCTTCGCAGGATTGTCCGTTGATTTCTGCCGATTTGATGGTGATCGGGAGCAAGCCCGTGTTCTCCACCCTGAACGTCCTTTTCAGAGTGAAGTTTGGCTCTTTCACTTTTGTTTCTGAAATAAAGGAGGGGGATAATAAACTGATTAAAGTTACTTTGTCTGTTTCAGAAGAGGAAAAAAAAAAAAGAGAGATAAAATGTACTTCAACATAAATAAATGGACTAAATCCCGTTAACAGGACTGTGTGTATTTGGGTGCTTTTAGTTTGGTTTTTAAATAGAAAGTAATTTTGTTTTTTTCCTGAGACATTTTTACTGTTTAATTTCACTTCATTGAATTTACTGAGTTACAGCTATTTTACTTCATAAAACTACTTCACTGTATTCCTGCCCTCATAGCTGTGCGTTAGTTAATGTGATGGGGCTGCTTTTGGAAACAAAACGCCGTTTAATACATCTAATGGTCTTTAAACTAAATGAAGTGCACATTCCTGCCATCACACAGTTGAGAACCTGTACAGCGCACCAACACGATTGGCTCATGTTTCCTGGGCCGACTGTTGATTGGTGGAAACCACCATCTTTGCTGTGACAGAATTCTCCCACAGATTTCTACTGAGGACTCTGATCGCCGTGTGTCTCTCGTATTGTGTTTCTGATATAATGCGTCCAGTGGACATGCGGTCCCTTTTCACACAAACTCACTCTCTGTGCAGTCCTTCAGCAGGGCTTCAGTCATCTTAAACCTCAGCGAGCTGCCTTGTCCTGGAAGTTTCCCTCCAACTTTCAGGCTCTCCGTCGTCCCTCGTCCATGAAGTACGATCGTGTCGATCACCGTCAGGTTGTTCCTAAACAGATTCCCCAATAAAGTGACTAACTTCAGAGGAGGAACGTTTGCCTTTTAGTTCATACCATTAAAATGTGTTGTTACCTGACTATGAGGAGGGACGAGACACTGTGGTTGCCAACGGGAGTGAACCTCACGCTGAACGACTTGACTTCTCCGGGCTGCAGGAGGAGGTTGTACACAAAGGGCCTGATTGAGCCTTCGACGAAGCCTGTACTGCTCCTCATTAGGGACGTCTGCCACACAAAGAGAGAGGCTGTTAGAGACAAACCGCTTCCACATGCTGTCACATCCACGGACAAGAGGACTGTGATTAGTAACGCGACAAGCAGCTGATTCTCTGACTTTCAGAATAACCACAAAGTCAAAAATGCACTCACTTGATTTCTATGAACCTGGAACTCTAAGGTGTTTGTGTCGATGTTGATGTTGGACAAATTTCCTAAAGGAAACCTGGGAAACAAAAGTAGAGAAAAGGAGTGTCAGTATAAGCTGAGGGAATAAAGAACAAACAGGAGGTTTGTGGTGACTTCTCACCTGTCGGACAGTTTTCCAGAAAACACAGAGGGGTTGGGTAAAAGTGCCAAGGGGAGCACTTGGACATAAACGGGGACATCTGCAGGGTTCCGCAGAATCACCTCCTCATCCTGGAAACAGACGTGACGCCTCAGTTTCAAACACTTTTAAACATCCCTGTGTGTTTGTGTGGTTTGTACTCACAGAGGAGCTGTTGGTGTTGGTCAGAGGGAACGTGATTCTCTGCGAAGAGTTGACCAGCGAAGGCCACATCAGGCTTGCAGTTATTTTAGCCTGCACGTTTTTCTGGAGGTCTGTGTTAACTTCAAAGACAGCTTCAACCCTTTGGGAAGAAAAGAAGTTAAAATTTTATTAAATTCTGTTAAAACCACACACACACACACACACACACACACAGACAGGTGAAGAAGAATTTTTACTCAACAGCGAGTTTTGGATCCTTAACATGCTTACTTGTGCCCGGAGCGCTCTTTGAGCTCTTTCCATCGTCTGAGGAGTTTCTGGTGAAGATCTACGTCAGCATCCCAGATATCCTCCTGTAACGCCAGCCCATGAGGTTTGGACTCAGCTGTGGAAGAAAAAAAAAAAACTCTATTAGCCATTTAATTCAGAGCCCTAAGCTCCGTTCAGACTGGATTCATATTTTAGGGATCGACCATAAACGCACATCTCTCTTTAGGATTAGGGAAACATCCATATTGAGTAACACACGTATAAAAAAACATCAGAAATAACTATACAGTTGTTCTTTTTGTACGCTTTTGAGCAGTCTGTACTGCTGCTGTTTAGTCTTGTTAGCTTCTCCTTTCCCAGTCTCACAAGTTTTAACTGAACATAACGGGAGACCGAAGCTGACGGGGAAAATCATCGCCGTCTGAGCTTTTCAGTTGTGTCGTTTGCAATCAAGACAAAAATGACTGCAAACAGACAAAGAAAAGCTTCTTCCGTGCTATGTTAGATCTCCTGCAGCTGACTCGTATTAAACACAGAACAATATAGAAATTAACTGAATTGACTGGCCCTTTGACACTGATATCCGATCCAGGTTTTTGAGTCAGGATCAGACCAATATCCAATCCAGATCTCTGGATAGGTGCATCCTGACTCTGATTTACTCGGATTCCTCCAGTTTCACACTTAGCGAGGTTAGGGAAGGGAAAAAGTCACTTCAAAACAAGCAGATGTTGCTCCGGATGGGATTAAATTTACAGGAAGTGGAGTTTGTTTAAAAAAATAGCAGCAGCTTGTTTTGTATTACTGTTGTGTGAGGGTGAAAAATGACCCAGAAAGTTCACTGAGCAGCATTTGCGACACCTCCTCACAGAGACATAAATCCAGGCCAAAGGAGGAGCTCTTAAACACACACACACAGTTTAAAAAACAAAAACTTACATTTAAGCACAAATGGCAGGCCCACATAACAGTGATCACCACACTGCAAGCCGGCATCAAAATAAATATTTGCCACCTGGAAAACACGGAGAAATTAAAATAAGTTTGTGTCTAAAAAGAAAGCATGACTCCCGTTTTGTTTTTTTGATACTTGGGAGGATTTTCCAACCTTAGACTTCCGTCGGGGCTCCAGCTCATCTTTGTTGTTGCGGAGACGTTTGTAATAAAATCGAATGTCTTCCGTCAGGGAGCGGATCTGCTGTAATCTCACTTTCTGTGTGAAGGAGCTCTGTATGCTAAAGCTTTGGTGAACTACCTTCCCCTAAAGAAGAAAAACACACAGACATGTAACTTAATATAACGCTGCAGGCATTAAACAGGAAGTTGGCTTTTTTTCTCTCTTTTTTTTTTTTACTTAAA
>VUQI01004047.1:3870-20117 GCA_015106735.1 Paratilapia polleni | reverse complement strand
TTAAATCCAGAATTGAAATTAAAATCCTTCTCCTCACATACAAAGTCTTGAAAAATCAGGCCCTATCATATCTTAAAGACCTCATAGTACCATACTATCCCAATAGAGCACTTGGCTCTCAGACTGCAGGCTTACTTGTGGTTCCTAGGGTATTTAAAAGTAGAATGGGAGGCAGAGCCTTCAGCTTTCAGGCCCCTCTCCTATGGAACCAGCTCCCAGTTTGGATTCAGGACACAGACACCCTCTCTACTTTTAAGATTAGGCTTTAAACTTTCCTTTTTGATAGAGTTTATAGTTAGGGCTGGATCAGGTGACCCTGAACCATCCCTTAGTTAAGCTGCAATAGGCTTAGGCTGCTGGGGGCTTCCCATGATGCACTGAGCACTTCCTCTTCCTCACTTCCTTTCACTCTCCATGTGTTTATACACCACTTGCATTTAATCATTAGCTATTATTAAACTCTGTCTCTCTCCCATAGTGTGTCTTCTGTCCTGTTGAATTGAATTGAATTCATGCGTGCTCAGTAATCTGGGTAAGGCGCTCCCAGGAAGCTGGTTCAGTTCATCTGGACGCAGCGTTTCCAGTGGGAGAAACGTTTCATCGCTCATCTTCTTCAGTCTCAGCTCACTGCAGGTTTCCCGATCGAGACCAGCACCACTTCCTAACAATGATGATAACCATTTCATCATCACTGACGTGTAAAGGCCCGCATTCCGGTGCCTTTCAAACCTAAAACATTGGTCCTCTCCAAGGATCTTGTCCCCCGGCACAAACGCAGTAATACCGTGTACACGGTGCAACAACGACTGCAGTGAATTATACATCGGGGAACCCAAATAACCTCTGGCTAAGCTGATCACACAGCACAGAAGAGCTACCTGGTCA
Organism: Paratilapia polleni; assembly: GCA_015106735.1. Taxonomy (NCBI): domain Eukaryota; kingdom Metazoa; phylum Chordata; class Actinopteri; order Cichliformes; family Cichlidae; genus Paratilapia; species Paratilapia polleni. The sequence continues at coordinate 19,232 of VUQI01004047.1, read as the reverse complement.
GGTCAGGACTCTGCAGGCTGTTCACACCTGCAGGCCAGTGGCAACTCCTTCAAAGACAAGGAGGTGCACATCCTGGACAGGGAGGAGCGCTGGTCTGAGCAAGGAGTGAAGGAGGTGATTAGATTAGGGGCTGCTCTGATTGCAGCCATTCCCCAACTCACGGCCACTGTGATCAATGGACATTTGCATACCAGTGAAAATGAACCTGATCACATGACTCTTTCTTATGCAGCTGTATTGTTTGTAAGGCTGGAGAAAGCTGCAGTCAGCTGACTCTGAAGAAGTCACCTGGATGAGCGATGAAACGTTTCTCCCACTGAAAACGCTGCGTCCAGATGAACAGATTGAACGTTCTGGGACTCTTTTCTGTCTTTTCTCTTAATCACTTTCTAACTTCCTGAAATAGTCTCCCTAAATACTGAGGAAAGGAGCTTCAGTGCTTCCATTATTGCCTCCTTCAGCAGAGGAGACACTGGAGCATCCTTTATGGAAGGAGAGGAGATTGACAGTGATGCACCATCACCTTGAAAACAGACCATCAACATCAGATCATGGGAATGTTCATAATGTGGTTTTTATTTCATGTTTCATGAACCTTTAATTACTGTTAAACCCACAGCTGACCTCTCAGCCTCACACCGCCATGAGAGAGCCATAATTCAGCTTGTGTAGTTCTGTTGCTGTGCTGGAAGGACGATCGTGAATGAATCTGATGAATTCATGATATAATCAAGGACGAGTTACTCTAGATCATCTCTGCAGCAGGAGGAGGAAGGATGAGCCGACACGGTCATTTTTATTTTTTACATCGCCTGCAGGAAACAACACGGTAAGAACTCATGCAGTGAAGTATCCAAGATGAACACCACACACCACGCCACATGAATTCTTCTTCACTTCATGGCGTTTTCCATCGAGGCCGAGGAGGAGTGATTAGGAACCGTCACGTTCTTCTGACCTACACAGAAGCTGTTTTTCTGTCTGTCTGTGAGCCACGCTCACTTCATGTTTGGATGCATCTGATCCAGTTTCGAAGGCATTTTGGAGCTGATCTGACTCTTTCTGTGAATAACAATCTGATCTCTGACTTTCTCTCTGTGCAGTGTTTTCCACATGGGAGAAATATTCTGCTGGACACTCGAGGCACGGCTGTTTTTCTAACAGCTGATCAGCAGCTGCAGGCTGATTTATCCACCCGAGTGTCTCTGAATGCTGCTTCAGTGGAACGATGAGACGCTGTACTTAATGCTGACCTGGAAATGGAGAAAAGTCTGAAGCTCTTCACTACACAGTGGTGGGGAGCAGTTTAACTTCTACCTGTGTGAAGTCAAACTGTTTTTAAAAGTAGTTTCACCAGCTCTGATTCTTCCAAGCTGCTCTAAAATCACAGTGCAGGAAAACCTTCAGTCTCCTCCTGTTTCACATGTATGTAGCTGTAACTGTGAATGAAACACACTGAAAAATGTGCAGCAAGAGGTGGAATAACAGAAAACTTCCAGCTTTAAACAGCAAGTTTTCATTTCATACTGGCGTGTTCATTTATTTCTTATTTATTTCTATCGGCACATGGAACATGAAGCAGCACCACAGCATGTAGAGCCTGAGCTGAGCTTCAGTACCTCTAACACAGAACACATCAGTTCAAATCCAAACCCTAATATGGCTGCAAGGTGTAAAAATAAAGAAAAATCACACATCTTTATGTTGGTTAGGGATTTCTTGGCAGAAATGCTGTGCAAAACAGAATTTAAAATGTCTCACTAAACACAGTAAAAACAGGAAATAAACAGCTGAAATGAGTTTCCTCTGTAGGGTGGCTGGGCTCAGCTAGAGAGGGTGAGGAACTCGGAGTAGAGCCGCTGCTCCCGCGTCTCCAGAGGAGTCAGCTGAGGGGGTTTGGATATCTGGTTTTGATGCCTCCTGAGTCCTGGGCACCTCCCTTTGGAGGTTTTCTGGGCATGCCCAACAGGGAGGAGACCCCCGGGGTAGACCCAGAACCCGCTGGAGAGATTATATATCTCATCTGGTCCAGGAACGCCTCGGAATCCTCCAGAAGGAGCTGGAAAGTGTGGCTGAGGAGAAGGATGTCTGGAATACCTGCTCAGCCCACTGCCACCACAACCCGACCTCAGATAAGCAGAAGATGATGGATGGATGGATGGATGGATGGATGGATACAGGGTTGAAAGTTGTGGTTTCCTGAAGTGACACATACTGAAAGTCCATTTTGAGTGGGTTATGAGATTTTTATAAACTTTGACGTGTTCTTACAGCCTCACAGCAACAAGAATTTAGTTAGAACCTGAATTTTAGTCAGAATTTCCCCCTCTTTCTGTGTAGAAAATAGCTAACCAATAGGAGTTGAGATACAGTGCGTTGCACAATGATTTTATTCACAGGTGGTTCTCGTTTATATGACCTGCATGAAACAACACAGAAAGAACCGATGTGGTGAAGTACGTAAGATGACTGTTTGTCGTCCATCTTCAGGACGCTGTAGCTTCTCCACAGCAGACCCACATCAGCAGCATCCACCGTCACATTATGAAGCTGTCTGAGTCAGAGCAGTCGGCCTCTGAGCACCAAACCTCTCGTTTCCTGAGTCCTTATCGATTCTCCTCCACTTTTACATTCAGGACAAGGAAAGGGGATTAGGAAAAGGAGGCAGAAGGTCATTTTTGGACTATTTGACTGCAGACTAAGAAACCGGCACATCTCCAATAGCTGTCTGTTTCCTCACAAGTGGACCACCTGAGCCCCACTTCAGTTCCACCATCTGTAGCTAGAGTCAGATAAACTAACAGTAGTTCAAAGTTGGACCAAAGTACTTGAGTAAATGCATTGAAGCTTCTGCTGCATCTTTACACTGACAAACTCCAGCAAAATGGCCTCAGCATCCCTTCCAGTATCATGATACATGTTCTTCAGTCCTGTTCCTGTTTAATGTATTCAAGCATCAAACAGCTGAACGAGGCTCAGTGCTGACAGTAGATGTGGACAGATGTGACTAACAGCAGCCTCCATTGTTCCACATTATGCCCACCGTCATACAGCCAGCAGCAGCAGCTTCTCAGCAGATTCTTAACTCCTCGGGACAGTTTGCTTTCTGTCTTCAAAAGCCTAAAAAAATCTCATATTGCTTTTGTTTTTGTATCCTGTGAGCTTAACTTCAACTATCATTGAGAGGATGCAGCCAAAAATGCATCACAAACACAGTCAGCAATTAAGTCCACAGAGAGGGCCTGCTGCTTAACATTGCATTTAAAAAGTCTAAAAAGACCCCTCTATGCACAGAGCACACAGGGCTACAGCTGCTGGCATCACTGCGTATCATATCTTCCTGTCCTTAAAGACAGCTTAAAACCTGCTTTTATCTCCAAAACATCTGCTTGTTGTTAAAGAAACTCATCTCAAGTTAAAACGGGGTCTCAGTAATTCATCTTTATTGGGGTTTCTCATGTGACATCATGCACACATTGCTCAAGAGTTGTCTGCCATATTGGATGTGATGCAACCACCGGTTGCTATGGAAACGTGTATTCCCTGACTGGTTGGCAGTGGTTGCTGGAGGTTGCTGGCTCCCACTGGGTGAAATCGTTTGCAAAGAAGGTGCTGCACCAAAAACCTCCTAGTGATTGGTTGGTTCCCAGTAGATTGCCACAGTTGCCTGTAGTTTTTTGTGTTTGTCTGCAAATACTCGCTAACCACTAGCTGAGCGGAAGTAAAACGTTGGGGAATACATGTTTTTCCCTCATGACCGGTGGTTGCCAGATGGTTGCAGACCAGTCTCTAGGCCTGTGTGACTGGGGTCATACGGCTGATTTAGACTTCTGCGGTGAATCTTTGTAGAGCCTCCAATGTAACCTACATAAGTGGCTGATGTCGCTGCAAGCAGCCATGATAGAAACTAATAAAATGGAAATGCACAGGAGGAATCGACAGTACTCAACAGGCTAATCACAATAAGTGTGGGCTGTGTCAACGTGATGTGTAGTTACATTTCTAGGGAGGTGTACGTCAGGGTTTCAGAGGGGTTTATGGTTACGATGTACCTATGGCCTAGATTTCCCACTGCAGCATAAATCCCCGGTTATTCACTTGATCCTATATTGTCACCATGATTGTCACACGTCCAATATAAATAATGTTTGCAGTCATTATTTATTGAACAGTGTGGCTGTCATGTGTTGATCAATGAAAGTGAGATATGGCGCCAACAAAGACAAAGAGTGGGCGCTTGTAAAGTTTAAATGTTTCATGTTCACTCTTTCATTGGTCACACTAAAGTGACGCAGTTGCAATTCCAGCCAATCGCAGACCAATGTTTTGCATAACAAGATGCTAGGGATGGGCTTAGTGAGTTGACCGTGTTTGGACCAATAAGAGGTCAAGATCCTTACAAAATGAATATTCATTACATGGGGGCGTGGTCTACCAGTGGAGGACCGGCAACAACGAACATGGAGGCTTAGTTGTCGCCTGGTGTCCGTTGGAGAAGGAGGGTTTCACTGACGCGCATTTTATTTTCATTTTTCCTTTGTTATACTTTCTTTTTTTCGCCCTCTGTTCGGGCTTCAATATGGAGATGAAGAAGAGGATTAGTCTGGAGCTGAGGAACAGAAATCCCGCTGAGGTGAGTAACTACAACACTTTAATTTATTTATTTCCTGAACAAACTGGTGAAGGATGCAGAGTGAAGCCGACATGACGATGCTGATAACATTCAGCGGGGGCGGCCGTCGAGTTTTCCCCGACCCGTGGACTGATGAATGCGCTCTTTTGTCGTTTATTTTGACCCTTTTTGAAACGACCTGGTGGCGGCTCCAACATGGAGGAAACTCCGATGGGTTCTGGAGGAGCCCGTCGCGTGCAGGCTCGCTCCTTCTCCCGCGCTCACTTCTCGCGGGGCAGCCTCGCGCGAGCCTCCCGCAGCTAGCACACGGGCTAACAGGCTAACCTAGAGAGCACCCAGCCTTCATAACAGAGCCGCGGCCGGGTCAGCGCGCTGAGGGTCGGCGCTGGTTCTCGATGCTACGAAGAAAATACAGTCGTGCACGGTGATCTGGGCTCGGCTACATTTGTTTGAACGCCCCGGGGTGAGCGCGCGGCCGACCAGGCTACCATTTTAACCTTCAGTGTTAAAGAGTTGCTGATCCACGATGCTCGCACTGTGATGGCGTTTCCAGCCAGACTCCATTCTCAAATCCCCAACTATTTTGTTTACATAACTTTAGGCCAAATAACTTTCCTGCTCCAGTGCTATTAAAGGCTTTTTACAAGTTTTGCAATGTTGGGGGTCATGTCGTCTTAGATTTAACCTCCAAACACCCCTTTGTTGGGATTAAAATTGAGTTTAAAGAGTTGTTGTTCACTCAGCTGTTCCCGCCCTCCTCGCTGTGTGTTCAGTCGCACCAGTGCTGCGCGCCGCAGGTCTAAAATCGCACAGAAATTACACGAGGTTCGGCGTGAGGCGGATTTAAACGATGAAGGGTTTTTAAAAAAGTTTGTCAAAATCTCGCAGCCACAGGTTTGGTTGGTGAAGTTTGCTTCCTCTCCTGCCGGTGATCGGTAGCGGTGAGGCTGAGAGTCGGTGTCCTGATCGCACACTTAATAGCTGTATGGCTGTAATTCAGCGGGAGAGAGGAAGCGTGCTGGCTGGGATGAAGCGCTCCAACGTGGGACCAAAGCGACCCTCATTGAGTCTGTTGAGGAGTTTTAAACCGGGTTTTAAATGCGTTTTTCGGGTGTTACCCTTAAGGTAGACGACTTTGACCGGATGTCTTCTCATGTATGAACTGAAACGAACCTTCAAAGCTTTAAAACGACATGTTTACTCTAAATAAACCTGCTCATATAACTGATTATCAGTTCTACACGCACAGGAAGCTTCCTCACAAAATACACCCAAAGGTACACAACTGCTACTTCGTTTGCTGCAGCTGTACTTGTTGTGAGGCACTGACGGTGCAAAGACCCTGTTGGATCTGCTCCTCTTATTATTATTATTATTATTGTTGTTGTTATCAAACTAAACGAGTCACCTTTTTGAGGGCCTAAGCATGCTCGAATGGCCTCAGGACTGGTGAAAATGAGTGTATTTTATGGGTCTGGAATGCGGGCAGTGCAGAATGGCTCCATAGCGCCAAACAAACTGGTAGAGATTTATTCAGATTGATGTGATCTTTGGTCAACTTAATCTAAACTTAGTGATGTGAAATTGCAAAGCTTTTGTGGTTTTCATTGAAGGGTGTGTCCGTGGCAACACGCTGAATTTTGATCATTCGCCACAGAAGTTCTTACAGCTCAAACGTCCAATCTGCCCCAAACTTTTCATTCTTCATGGCGGTCTCACAGTGGAGTAATCTAAAGGCCAGTATTTAGTCACAGTCATAGTGCCACCTAGTGGCAACAGGAAATCAGCATTAGGTGACACCAAAGACAGCTTCCAGGTTGGAAAAACGAAGCCAACGAGGAAGTGCCTTAAACCTGGATTCTTCCTGAGGGCCACCAGGTGGCGATAGCTGTGGCTGCTAAAAGGCTTCCAGTCCTATAGCAGTCTGTGGGCAAATGGCTCTCTGACCTCTGACCTCTGTAAGCACTTTCCTGCTGAGTTTATGACCTCAGTTGCTCATTCTGGGTCAGACTGAATTTTAAAAAAGTCTGTTTTGTAAATCTTGGTCGTACTAAGTTTGAAAACCGAGGACTATCTGTGGTGTGAAACCAAGTCGCTAGCCAATGAGCATGCAGTTTCATAATCAGACCCGCCCGTTCTCGTAACATCCAGTTCTTTGCAACCAAGATTGCGGCAGTAGAAGTGTTCATCTCGAGGCTTCAGAAACCAACAGGTGATGTCACGGCAGCTATGTATTTTTTTTTCTGCATCATCACGATGTAGTTTCATATTAGTATTCCAGATTCTCGGCGAGTATACATTTATATAGAGCTCGGGAATCGCAGTGCATTCTGGGCAGTCGCTGCCATGTTGTTGTTCACGCAAAACAAAGACAGAGGCAGACGGTAATAAGGAGGAAATCACGCTGTGAGACGATCAGCAGCTCGATACGATACAGAGAGAAGCTGAACAACGAGGCGAAGGAGAGTTGTTATGATGGTAACGGGAGGGGCGGATCCACGTGACGTGGGTGGATAATTAAGAAGCTAAACGTGAAAATATTCAGAGTATGAAGGTAAAACATTTACAGGGCTTCATCTGAGGGGGCCGGGCAGGGACTTTATTTTAGTTTTTGAGTTTCCTGTGATGATCTGACAGAAACAGATTTTTAACGTCATGTTGATGGATTTATGACTTGACTCTGATTGGACTGATGGGCTTTAAATTTCTTCCATGTGTAAAGTGGTTTAAATGTTTCTCTTTTGATCACATGATGCGGTGTCACCGTGGCGCTCAGGTGGCCGAGCTGGTGGTGGATAACTGTCGCTCCAGTGATGGCGAGGTGGAAGGACTCACAGACGAGTACACGAAGCTGGAGATCCTCAGCATGGTGAACGTCGGCCTCAGCTCGCTCTCCAAACTGCCCTCGCTGCCCAAACTACGCAAGGTCAGTTCACACGGGCGCCACCGGGAGGGTCTGCAGTTGTCTGACGGACCTGAACGCACCACAGTCTGAGTTATCAGAAACTGTGAGCAGTGATGCGTTAAAGGACACATCACTGTAGACTTTTCTCTCCATGTGTCTGTAGTTTCTAAGCTGTTAAAATGTCTTAAGTTTCCTGTAAAGTTGTTTTTAAAACTGATAGAAAAAGATAACCCGTAGCATTAAATTCGTAAACCAGTTTGTTGTGGTTTCATATCACTGTGCTCAGCGTTGTTATCGCCAGTGATCACACACTGCATGGAAACAATCAATTTCCTTTTCAAGGATAACTCGGGATATAAATGCACACATTTGAACGCCTGGCATCAGTAACTTATAAGAAACGTTATTAGAACACCAACAGCACATTCTTCTGGTCTGATTTATTTATTTCTCTTCATTTAATAAATTTGTTTTGTTTAAATGAAAATTTAAAGTCAAGAAAAATGGCAGAAACACCCTTCAGCCATGTTCAGAATGTTGATGTTGCAGAGTTTTTCCACCAGAGGGCACTCTGCAGTTTCACAAACCAAACAGAAGTACATTTAACATCATTACAAACCAGAGGGGTCTGAAGACATGAATCATTAGTTTCAGCCTCGTACAAAAAACGGAGTCAGTCAGCATCATCATAATAAACAGATGTGACTTATCCGAGTACTTTTGTACTTCAGAGTATTTTTAAAGAACCTGTAGATCAATAAAGCTTCCTCTGCTTGTCGTCATGTCTCATGATGCGTTTCCTGTGTTTCAGTTGGAGGTGAGCGATAACACCATCTCGGGAGGTTTGGACACGCTGGCAGAGAAATGTCCTAACCTGGCCTACCTGAACCTGAGCGGGAACAAGATCAAGGAGCTGAGCACCATTGAGCCTCTGGTACGTCTCACCGGGCCGCTCGTTAGACCTGCTGGACTCGTTAGAAGCTTTTATTCTTTATTAGCCAAACACACCTGAGCCCAAAGAATCACAATTCACAAGGAACAAACTGTTTTATGTGTGGATTTATGTGGGGAACAAAATGGAAAATTTACATAAAGAATTAGAAACTCACAAGAAAAAAGGCAAATTTATGAGGAAGAAAACTGTCAAATTCACAAGGAGAAATGTCAGTTAAATTTTTATGAAAAAACTGATAAGTTTACATAAAAATTGGCAAATTTGTGAGGGAAAAAATAAAATAAATGGTAAATTTATAAGAAAAAAGGTGGATTTACTTTTTAAAAACAGGCAAATTTAAGAGAAAAGGAAAGAGTCCTTTTCCCGCGCATGTTTCTGACAATAAGCCTTTCTGAGGATTCGTCTGCTGTGTTCTCGCCCTGCAGCAAAACCTGAAGAACCTGAAGAGTTTGGACCTGTACAGCTGTGAAGTCACCGCGCTGGACGACTACAGAGACAGCATCTTCGAGCTGCTGCCTCAGCTCACGTACCTGGACGGGTTCGACCAGGAGGACAACGAGGTGCCCGACTCCGAGGCCGACAATGGTGAGCCCGCAAACACCGACTGAAACCTGAAGTCTAATCAAGGTTTAGTTTGAGAGGACACTTCCACCACTCCGTGAATCGCCACCTTATCGTGGTCATCTGCAAAACTGTGTGTAGGACCACCGCAGGAGCACGTTGGAGTTCTGACGCCCGCTGGGAGTTCTGTGTTTCTAAGACACAAGAAATTAGCTCATGTATATAATGAGCTCAGTCAGTACGACTAAAGAGGATAAAACAATAAGAAAAACTGAAAAGCAGATCTGCCTTAACATCATTTCTCTTCAGCTGATATCTGCGTACATGTTCACTAACTAAAGTACGCTTAGTGCCAGGCGCGAAACTGGTAATTAGTAATTTCATATAGAGCTGAAGAAATAAAAGAGCTGCTGTGGCTTTTAAAGCAGATTAAACACTGTTATCACTGTCAAACAGAATTGTTCGGAAGAACGAGTCCCAACGGAGTTTACGTAAAACTTCACTTACGCTAACGAGCAAGATGAAAGAGTAAAAGGTGAGAACGTGAAATGCAGGTGTGTGCACACGTTCGCGAGTTTTCGATCCTGTTTAGCCGCTCGTTAACTTGCATTAGAAAATAACGATAAAAGGAGGAAATTCCACGTTGGGTGCTCGAGCCCACAGGACGCATCCACAGGGAGGATCTGACAGACAGCCTGAAGAACGGCGCAGGAACCCCGATTTACTGTAAACAGTAAAAACGGAGTTCATAAAGTTTTACACGTTGAAAAACAAATCCGAGGTCCCATTTCCTGTTTCTGTGCGTCGCCGTGAAGAGGAAACGAGTTGACGTTGCGATGTTCTCTTCCAGACGAGGATGATGAAGCCGGCCCACCCGGAGACGATGACGAAGACGATGAAGAGGAGGAGGACGATGAGGAAGGCTCTGAAGGAGACGAGGATGAGGTCGGCCTGTCGTACCTGATGAAGGAGGGAATCCAGGTGAGGAGTCGTAAGAAAAAACTTTATTTATAATGCACTTTTCTTACAGACTGCGTCACAGAAACGAAGGTAAATGAAGGAAAAGCAGGAAGTGTGAAAACAACGAGAAGACGAGACGGCTTTTACTTGAAATCTTTTCCTTTCAGTAACAAAAGCTTTTCTTTAACACGTGCAGCCTGAAAATGTTATGGCGTGGTTCTTTTAACGGGGGGGGGGCAGCAGTGTGTGACCTCCTGGAAGCTTTTGGATAAAATAAAGTTTTAAGAGGATGTGAAGAAGCTTCCTGTGATGGCGACAGGTTGGAGCTCACCTGCTGCTACAGGTTATTAATGTACTGAGGGAAACGTGGGCGTGGTCCTTCCTGTCCACGCTGCAGCATTTTAAAATTAAAGTCTAACGTTTAGTTTAACATGTTGTTTTTTTTGTTTGTTTTTTTTCCTCCCCCCTTAAGGATGAAGAGGATGATGGAGATTACGTTGAGGAGGAGGAAGAGGAAGAGGAGGAAGAGGAGGACGGAGGTTTGTGTTGATGGGATTGGGCGGTGTCCGTTTACCTGAAGTACCTGTATGTGGTCTTTAGGGTTGGGTACATTTTTTTGGTACTTTACTCAAAAATTTAAAATAAGTCCCTGAGTTGAAGCCTTTGTTTGTTGAGAGCGTCTAACGGTGTCACCGTGTTAAACAGTAATGTTAGACGGTACTGGGTTCACGCCAAGGTTTCAGACACATGATCTCACATAATGCGTCTGTTTACCGTAAACGGCGTGCTGTTTTCAGCGCAGTCGGTGTAAAAATGTTTAAAGAACATCAACCAACACGGTGGAGGGAAAAAAGCCCCGTTTCTCTGACGACTTATCCTACCTGAAGATGTCAAAGCGAGCGATGTGTCACTGAAAGCTTCTTACACGCTGGCGACAGGCGTGCTAATGTTCGCTGCAGGTCCTTCACGCTCCCCAGCCTTTAGATGTATTTGGTGTTTCCAGAGACCTTTTTTGGCTCGCCACCTTCGCCCTGCAGGTCTGTGGCAGGAGTGATGTCACCTGGTCTCGCTCTCCCAGATCTGCTACTGAAACTTGGCGCCGAGTGATTCAGGGCGTTTTCACACCTACAGCTCCTTTCCTCTGGTCTGAATCAGCTGATAAGTTTATAAACTTGTAGCTTTTTTCCAGTCCAAGCGAACCAAAATGCATCACTGCAAACCACGTGAGAACGTTCAGTCTGCTTATTGGTCAGATGTGTCTGGGGCGGAGCAACAAAAGTAAATACAGGAAGAAGGTGCTGTGTTCTGGCTAAGTGGATCACATTGATTTTACGGCTAGTTGCAGCCCGTACTGACGGTCTGTGTACTCTGCCGCATCCCAGAATGCAAAGTATGCCTGGCTACGGGAAGGCGTTTAGCAAAGAGGTCACCCGAGGCAGGTGACCTCAAACCTGCAGTGTACACCTGTATTTGGGTCGGATCACGTTCCACCATAAACGAACCGCTCTGGAGCTCATTTGGAACCGGGCTCTGACCGCCTCCTCCAGAGGGTCTCGTTGCAGTTGTTTTGGTCCGCATCCAAGTGCGATTACCGTGTCCACAAACGGACCGCACCGAGGGGGAGTTCGATTTAAACGGACTAAACAGGGCAGGTGGGAAAACGCAGTTGGTGTGAATCGGTACTCAGTGGTACCAGCGTCATTCAGCCGGTGCCCAACCCGAGTAGTGGTAGAAGCCTGTTTAATGGTGGGTTAGACGACTGAACGATGAAACTTTAAACCAGAAATACTTTCCTCGTTTTATTGGTGATTATCAAAGCCATCGTGGATCCTTAAAAACTTGATTCAAAAAAATTTACAGGTCTTAAACTTTGGCCAGGTGCTTGTGAGGCATGTCCCAATTCTTTATGTTGGTGTCTGGTTGTTATACTTTATACTATACAGGGAATAATTTAACTTGACTGAAATCTGCTCTGCCCTCACAGGAATAGAAGTAAATCTCTTTGCTGACCTTTTCTTTAACACGTGGAGCCTCAGTTTGTATTTAAAATAAAGTTATACGTGTTGCTGTAATTTCTCAACTCAAAACCTCGTAGCAAAGATGCTTTTTTTCTTTATTCAAAAATTTGAGGCTGTTAAAAACTAATCAGAAACTTCCACAAATTTCAGGGTTTTTATTAAATTTTTTTTGTGAAATCTTGGTTTGAAAAATCTCAGCTTTACTCTGGATTTGTTTGACAGAATGTCGTCTTTATGGTTTTATGTTTTAGGATATTTTCCTCCTCAGACACCATGTTATTGATTGATTGGTTGCTCGTTTGATTTCCTCAGACGAGGACGGCGCTGCTGTTCAGGGCGAGAAGAGGAAGAGAGACGCGGACGACGAAGGTGACGACGACGATGACGAATAGTTGAACCACCTTTGTACACCTGGCCCCGCCCGCTGCCCCTCCCCTCGCCTCCGGTGACCTCTGACCCCAGCAGGGTGTGGCCTTGGAGCCGCAGACAGACAGGACGCTGAGATCCGGTTCACCTCTGAGTTCATTTACAACACGGTGATGTCACCGTTACCCCGATCAAGAATAACGATAATAATAATCAATACCAACGAGCCGGTAACGGAGCTCAGTTTGTTGTATTTCAGTGGACGTGACACCAGAAACACGCTGCACTCACCGAAACATATCACACACACACGTGCACAGAGGTTTAAAGTTTATTCAGGATGAAAGCGTGTCAGCCGCTCCTCAGTAAAACGTCCCGATCTGACAGCCCAGCGAGTCTGGATCCGGCTGCGTCACATCCTTCTCTCCTCGTCTCAGTTTGGAGGATTTCCATCCAACCATGTCCGAGTCATTCTACGCTTCATCCTGCTGTTCGTCAGATAAACAGCAGGTGGAGCGGGTCGCCCACTCGCCGCAGAGGGAGACACGACAAACTGTGGGGAAAAAAAATAACGTTTAAATCAGGAGTGCCAAAATCATTTTAGGTCACAATCAGCCCGCGGTGGTCTTAAGTGAGCCGGACCAGTAAAACCGTCAGTAAACCAGTAAAAAGAACAAAGTTCCTGTTTCTTCAGGGCAAAGACGTCTGAGTGCATTCTGGGAAACGACCAGAGAAGTCTTAAGAGGAATAAGTGCAGATTTAATGACACGTTTGGACAAATTACTGATCAGCCTTCCCAGTAAAAACCCAACAAGGATTCAGATTCCCGCTCTGCAGCGTGATATTCGTCATGGAAAAAAACACAAACCGATTCCCTCCTCCTCGTCCGAGCCGTCCACCGGACCGGATCGCACCCTCTCCTGGCCGCTTCTGGCCCACGGGCCTCATGTTACAAACATCACTCGCCTGTCTGAGTATACAGCGAGTGTTACATTAGCCTTTATAGAGCTCATAAAGGCTAATGTAACACTCGCTTCCCAATGTGGGAAACTTAGAGCTAAGTCTCCCACAATGCATCAAGAAAAGTGGCATACAGCTGAAGGTCACTCATCACGCGCTGAAGGAAACAAAAAGCTCGTCCACAAATATTTGTTTACCAGTCTGAGGAAATATGATCGGTGTTGATCACAGGAAACCAGGTTTGTTTATTGAGCCGCCGTCACGGAGATGATGTAATTAACGGCGCAGAAATAATGACTCGAACAGAGTCTGAAAGCGTTCCTTCGTTTTGCCCGTTAGCTGACTGAAGTATATAAAACTGCTTTGTAGCAGGGGTGGGCGTGGCATTCTGTCATGAATCTGGTTTTAAAATGTTGTTTTGTTTTCTTTTTTCTCGTTTTTAATTGGCTCCTGGAAGGCGTTCATGCACAGCTTCTGCCAGGAGGTGGCGCTAATGTGCCTGCAAGCTGAACAGAGGAAAAGCTTGTGATTTCAGACACAGTCTGTTTCTATTGAATTTTATTCATTTGAAACGAATCCGCTGGAAAACGTTTGTTTTCAGGCCGTTTTTATCTGCAGGTTGTAAATAAAACATAAAAACAGGCGTCGGGACGAGAAGCAGCACGTGGGGAAAGAACTTCACATCTTCTGGTTCTGATGGGGAGTGACTGTCGCCGTCAGGCTGCCTGCTGGTTGGTTCGTAAACCTCAGTAACACAAACCCACCGAAGGAGCCGAATCCTGAATTTCAATCTTTTTATTCTCAAACGGCTGAATTCAGTTTTTGTAGCTGCGCTGGAAGGAAAAACCTGGATCCAGACTCTAAAAGCTGTCAGACCTCATTCCTGGGCAGTGCAGCGTGTTCCTGTTTGATCCGTCAGATTATTAATTACTGATCAGACCTGAAACCAGTTCTCCTGATCCTCAACTTAAACCTTCAAATCCATCAAATCTTGTCTGACTGCAGACACTACACTACCCATGATTCTCAGTGGTTGTCTCTGCTGCAGCTGCTGATTGGTCCAAAAGTTGATCTGGAGTCGGTTACCTTTCTCTCTGTTCTCTGATTGGATGTTTCTCAAGCAGTGCATTCTGGGACTTGTAGTTAGCTCCTCCCCTGAGCTTTTTCTCTTTCTTTTTTTTAAATGACTGTTACAGCTTTAACCCCACCCACCTGTCACCTGTGGGTCTGCGGCTCTCTGTCCGGCTCCTCCTGCCCCCCCACCTCCCGGATCCCGGTCCTGTGTAAATAGAAGTGAACTGGTCTCTGTAGGTTTTGTGGTGTCGTCTCTTTGGCCCTGATCTGTCGTGTTGAGTTTGGAAGCGTGAAGCCGGAGCGCTGCTCCTCTTCCTCCTCCTCTGACTTAATTTTATTTTTTTATTCCTGTCTTCTGATCGTGTTGCTGTAACCAGAGTGTTTTTGAATAAAACGACTGAAATCTCCACGTTTCCTCCTTTAGTCTGCAAACACTTCACCTTTTACCATCAGAGTTTTTAAGAATAACTCAGGCCACGAAACACCAAACACAAGCTTCGGTTTAATGAGATGCAACAAAAAATGTGTTTTCAAAATAATGAAAACACTCAGAAATGGAAAGTCAGCTTTTAACATTATAAAATAAAAACCAATTAAAATCCTCAAAATGACTTTTTTTTTTTTTTTAATCTGTAGCTCACAAACAGAATATTTAACGTTAATTTGGTTCCCCACGTCCTCTCCATCCTCACAAGGGTTCATTTGGAGCTTTGGTTCGGTGTTATGGAGAAAACACGCAGCAGGTATCCCACCTGTTTTTATCAGCTGCTGCAGTTACCACGCTCTGCCTGCAGAGGGCAGCGTTACTCTGCTGTTATCACTGAGGTTTAGCAACATCATTCTGACATCGTTTCATGCATTTCACACACCTGAAATACATGAAATGATGTCATAATGACACCTGAATAAGAAAGATGTTTGTTTTACTGG
>VUQI01004040.1:2937-14493 GCA_015106735.1 Paratilapia polleni | reverse complement strand
TTTGGCGGCTGTGGCTCAGGAAGTAGAGCGAGTCATCTGCAAATCAAAAGGTCAGTGGTTTGATCCCCAGTTCCCACAGTCTGCATATTGATGTGTCCTTGGGCAAGACAACGAACATCAAATTGCCCTTGAGCTCGTGAGTGTTGCATTTAAAGGCATGCAACAATTTCTGTATGCATGTGTGTTTATATGGATGAATGTGTTTTGTAGTGTAAAAGCACTACAGGAGTACCAATCCATTTACCAGTGTCAGCATAGTGGCTGTGGCCCAGGGATCCGGGGCCATCCAAATAGGTCACTGTGCCCCTGTCAGCTGAATTCTACCGAAATACTTTTACAAAATTAAGTGATACAGTTTTGTAAAGGAAAAGTTAAACACCCACATCAATGATAAGTTACTGCAGTGACAGCCAAGCTCATGATAATTATTTGATTAATAGAAGCTTAGTGCATCTGGAGCAATTGCAGCAGCATGACCGAGGAGGACTGATTTTGGAGGGCATGGGCCTATGCTAATCAGACTTTGGGAAGTACCCTTCGTATGTCTGTTTGGAACCAAATACGCTCATTTATCAGCTGGTGAGGCTAGCGTTAAAGCATGATCTCCCGGTGTGCGGTCAGTTCATTAATCCACGTCTGCACCTTGAAGGAGAATGCCATCTAAGACACATATTTCTGCACTTTTACAACTGCAGCTACATTTCTCTATGACTGTACTATGTGTGTATGGTCGTAATTAGATACTGGTTCATGACAGATGTAGTTTAAAGTAGGTTTGAATTTGTTGTACAGCCTGTAAAGGTGGCCTGGCGCATAGGTTTTAATTATATAACATTGTCTCTTGCATTACAGTTTTCTTTTTCTTTCTTTTTTTTTTAAATCAAATATCAGATTGAGTAGAACCAAGTGCCCCCCTCTCAAAATTGATTCCCCCTCCAGTCCATATGGTCCGGCACTAACCCTGCCATTTACTTAGCTTTCCTATACCGACTTCACACATTCATGACCTCCTTGGACAATCACACTGAGATTTCAGTTTTCCTAAGTCACATGAACGTCGCATGCTTCCCTTTACATTGTGTTCTTTTACTGTCAACAAAACACACGAGCTACCTGCGCCACGTATGTCCACGCTCCTCTAAAATATCTCCTCGCTATGGATAAATAAACACGAAAATGATAAACTATACAAAACGTTTTGTTTATACGGCACATTTCATTTCATATTCGTTCTTAGCGTTTCCCTTTGCATAGTTCATATTAATCAATGAAAGTTACATATAAAAAGATTTACATTTGCTGCACCTGCCATTTTAAATATTTTGTCAGTTTTAAGTGGAAAAAAAACAGCATTCTATACCGTCCTCTTATATAATACTTAAGTTCTTCGCTAACGTTAAAGTTAGTTCCCTTCCCTTTGCCATTTTTACTCATTTAAAAACACGATACTCCGCAGTTTACACATCCGCAACATGTTTTTGTTGTTTGTTTTTTTTTGTTTGTTTTTGCCATACATGTTTTTCCAGGCTGGATAAATGTAGCGGAAATTCTTGTTTCCCAGTCATGTGATGAACCCAGCTTCTCCTGCTAGCTGTGCTCCGTGTTGTTATAACCGTGCGGTCTGTGTATAAACGCTAACGGCAGCGGACACATTCAGTTGATGTAACGTTCAAAGGTTGAGCCGCCCGGTGCCATCACCCCGCACCTCCCGCCGACAGCTCGCCACATCAACCCCAGAGACGTTAGCATGCGTTAACAGCTAGCTGCTAGCTACACCGCGCATCACATACATTGACACAAATACAGTCGGATTATTACCTTAACGCCGTTTTCCTCCCTGTCGACATGTTTGGTTCTTTCTCAGACATTTTTTTAATCCGCTGCTGGTGTGTTGACGCCGTGTGGAGCCTGGGAAGCTGCTGCTAACTGCTGGGGAAGAAGATGCAGCTTCTGCTCCTTCAGATGATGGTGATGAAGAAACTGGTCGGCAGCATGCAAACAACCGAGAGAGAAAACTAGCAAATATGTTCAGGGGAGCTAGTTACTTTAATCCCGACCGAGCCAGTGTGCATTTGGGGAGATACAAGGGGGGGAAATTGGTTATCTCGCGTTATCGCGGGGCTTTCCCCTTTTTTCCTGCTCCAACTAGATTAAGTTCAACTTCACCGTCTGCTGGTTTTGGACAGGAGACATGGCATGGTCCTATTCAATATGCTGAGATCATATACAACTATACCATAATAGCTTTGTATTCTAAATCAGAGGTGGCCAACATGTGGCCCTGGGGCCAGAACCGAACTGGCAGAGGGTCCAAATCCGCCCACTGGATGGCTTTGCAAAGTGTGGTAGTGAAATCATTAAATATTCAGTGTTTTCAGTAAAATCCGCTGTTATTCCAGGTGGGATGATACGAATATATGTAAATGTCAAAGTTATTTTAGATGTAGACAAATTGTTTGAATCACAAAAACCTCAATACTGGTGTTTACTTACAGAAAATCTGAATGTGGAAGTTATGTGGCTTTGTAGCTCCAATGTGATGTGTAAATTGTAACATGCATGTAATGACAGCAGACTCACTGAATGGCAAAAGACTGAGCTGTATTGTTGAAATTGCACTTTATGCATCCATCCATCCATTTTCTTAACCACTTATACAGTTCAGGGTCAGGGAGGGCTGAAGCATATCCTAGCTGTCCCAGGTGGGCGAGAGGTAGGGTGCACACTAGACAGGTTGCCAGTCTATCAGAGGGCTGATCATCTTTTTGTACATGGATGGCTCATTAAATGTTAAAATGTGAATGTTTTCAGAATGCCTTGTGTTTCTTTTAAAGGAGAAAGTTGGAGAGGTATTTTTTCATATTGGTTATTAAGCAATAGTTTTACAGGTCTGACCCACTTAAGAACAAATTGGGTTGAATGTGCCCCATGAACTAAAATGACTTTGACTTACAGCTATTGTCATATTTTTGTGTCATTCTATGTGACTGGTGTTCAATTCAATTCAATTTTATTTATATAGCGCCAAATCACAACAGTCGCCTCAAGGCGCTTTATATATTAGGGTAAAGTCCCTACAAAAAAAAAGACAGAAAACCCCAACAGTCAGACGACCCCCTATGAGCAAGCACTTGGCAACAGTGGGAAGGAAAAACTCCCTTTTAAGAGAACCAGGCTCGGGGAGGGGCAGCCATCTGCTGTGACCAGTTAGGGATGAGGGGAAACAGAAGAGAGCAGAGGGAGACAGGACAAAAGACACACTATTGGAGAGAGAAAGAGTTAATAATAACTAATGATTAAATGCAAGTGGTGTATAAACACATGGAGAGTGAAGGGAAGTGAGGAAGAGGAAGTGCTCAGTGCATCATGGGAAGCCCCCAGCAGCCTAGGCCTGTTGCAGCTTAACTAAGGGATGGTTCAGGGTCACCTGATCCAGCCCTAACTATAAGCTCTATCAAAAAGGAAAGTTTTAAGCCTAATCTTAAAAGTGTGTTTCCTTCCTGTTATTAAGAGGTCTGCATTGTCCCTATAGCCAGATTTGTCAACCAGGGATAGGACTGCCAGGGCCTCCACACCTGACCGCAGCCTGATCCACAAAGTAATGAACCCATACAGCTCCTCAAGCGAATGGTGGTTCCACAGGAGGCTGGGCCCAGTCTGGCCCCATGGGCAAAGGCCCATCCCAGGCAAGGCAACAATGTCTCTTGAAAGAATGAGATCAAGGATACAAGGGGCGTAAATGAGCTTCCTCAGAAGGGTGGCTGGGCAGTCATTTAGAGATAGGGTGGGGAGCTCTGTCATTTGGGAGGGGCTCAGAGCAGAGTTGCTACTCCTCCACAGTGAAAGGAGCCAGTTGAGGTGGTTCATGCATCAGACCAGGATGCCTCCTGGACACCTCCTAGGTGAGGGCACGTCCTACTGAGGGAGCAGGCCCTGAGGAAGATCCAGGACAACTTGGAGAGATGATATTTCTTGGCTGGTTTGGGAATGCCATGGTGACGCCCCAGAAGAGCTGGAGGAGGTGGCTGGGAAGAGGGAAGTATGATATCTCTGCTTGGACTGCTGCCCCCGTGATCTGGACCCGGATAAGCGGCAGAAAATGGATGGATGGATGGTCTGCATAGTGTGAGAGAGAACATGCTAACTGGAATATACAGGTGCCCGGCTGTGACTGGTGTGGCCTATGTACAGCTCAGAGATACACACCCTACACAAGGAGCCAAGATGGCCACTATCTGGGCAGAGGATCATTCACCTTTTCAACTTTCAGCTAAACACACCTGTGTTTATTTGTATCATCTGCTGTGTGCTTTGTGTTCAAGCTTAAAGGAACAGTTTTATCTTGTTTATGCTAGGTATGTTGGTTTGTGTCTTTTGCTTTGGTTAAGTTATCTTGGCTTGGATTTGTAGACAGATTTGTTCATTGTTTTGGCCTTGGCTCACCCTGATGTTAATTGTCACTGCTGTATTTGTGAAACCGTTTATTAATAAACACATCTATCCCTTCTCTCAAGTTATTCTTGTGGCTGTTTAAGTCTAGGTCTTGTCTCGGCCCCTCTAGACGGGGCATAGCAGTCACCCCTGCTATAAAGGAATCAGTGTGGAGGGAAAACACACCTTGATCATTCTGTACAGGACATGCACTGTCTGTGCATCAGAACAACAGAAAATACAGAGCAAACACACCTCCAAGTGCTATAAAATGCTTTATTACAAAATTGTGAACAGTGCCTAAGCAAATCCATGTTCAGGCCCATTTACACCCAGCTAAATTGCATAATTTTAAGATCTGTGAGGGTTTGCATAGAGTATATTCTGACTAAAAGTAAAAGTCATAAACTGGGCACATTTTAAAGAATCATGTACAACAAGTGTTTTGAATGAATCAACACAATGGCACCTTGTACAAAATGATACAAAACATCTTAAAATGGAAACTGTATCAATTGCAAATAAAGTTTATTTTGCAAGGCACACCAGTTGGCATTAGTTACTTAAAATGAGACATTCACACCAACAGTCTTCAAATATTTTAAAGTATCTACTACAGTTGCCACAAAAAGTGGGCTTTTCATTTTAGTGTATCAGGACATGTTGAGATAAATGTGAGAATATAAAAAGAAGATTTCACCAGCTGCAGACACTGTGCTTTAACGCCAAGCCCCGGTCTTTCCCTTGACTACCTAAGAAGTGTGCAATTTATATATTACAAAAATGATTGTGCACAACAAAAATATGCTGAGTGGAAAAAAAAAAAACAAAAACCCCAAAAAACAGCAGGCTAGAGGATTCTCTAAAGAAGGCAAAGCTTTCCTGGGAAGATGAGAGTAATAACTTTTTGGCTATTAGGTCTCATAGTGTAGTATAAGCCTGTTTATTGCATGTAATCTCAATGCAGCGAGTCAAACAAAAGACATTGAGTTGAATGAGTTAAATGCAAGCTTAAAAGCTCTGCCTGCTCTTGATTAAAACGTTTAGATTTTTCATCTGGTTTATCTTAAAACTGTCCCTTAAACTCAAATAAGTATTGCTGGCCAAAGAAAGACAACTATGCTTTCAAACATTATTATATATAGAATATCTTTGGCAGAAGAAAATACAGACTGCTACAACTGCATATGTAAAACAGTGTTACTCTTTCAGTTGTCATAACACAGAATAGTGTAAACACACAAAATACCACTGAATATGTTTTGCTGCACTAAGCGTAGGTCTATAATGTACTTGTAACAACTCCTCAAGTTCATGTGCTTATCCTAGCAAAAGTGAACAAATGATAGTGATAATAAAATTATCAGTACAAAGACAGAAAAACATCTTGAGAAAATTTTATATTTAAATTTAACTTACTGTGGTTTGCATCTAGAAGAGACCAGAAACCTTACATTATATGAAATCTAACCTCTAATCAAATTATATATATTCCTGGGATTTGTCAAAGTAAAAACATTTTTACACACTTCAGAAAAAAAAAAAAAGCTGTTCCCAGTAAGATTATAACCCATAATTTGCATTGAAAGTCCCACTGTTTACATTCTACCAGAACAGCAACTGTTACAGACAGGACGTGGAACCAACAGAGAAACTCTTCCCATATTAGGATGTGGGGCACTGATATCTTAGCTCTTATAAAGTCCATTCAAAGTCCTCCTGGACCAGCATGAACAATAGCCCTTCTCTTCTCTTACTGGTACCAGGGGGTCTTTCTGACCCAGTGGAGGGTGAAACCCGCATCTGTCCGGATCTTGATGGAAGCTGCCTCAGCCTCTCTGACAGTCTCCTTCACAGACTGCATCAGGTTCTGAGCATTGTGGACCAACATCTCAGTAGCCTGGCAAAGAAGAAACGAAAATGGATACTTTAAATGACACTTTTCTCAGAGGGTAATTTTAGATAACAATAGGAATCCAATGAAATGGCACATTGATATGAAACACTCTGCTCACCTGCTCTGA
This sequence comes from Paratilapia polleni, assembly GCA_015106735.1. Lineage (NCBI taxonomy): Eukaryota > Metazoa > Chordata > Actinopteri > Cichliformes > Cichlidae > Paratilapia > Paratilapia polleni. Next base: position 8,038 of record VUQI01004040.1, on the reverse strand, counting down.
CTCCTCTTCGCTGATGTTGGTACGACCCAGCATGGTGGCCTTGACAGTTGACAGGATCTTGAGCTGAGTGCTTATGGTGGGAATGCGCTCACATACCTTAAAGGAAGGCAGAAAGGTTATTTACGAAAATAACAGCATATTGTCTGTCCAAACTGATAAGAGAACGCTCAACCTCGTGATGAAGACAACTGAACTGACCTGGAGCAGGTTGGTCCGGATACGTTTGTCAGTACACTGCTTGGCCACCTCCTTAGCCAGCCGTGTGACTTCATCAGAAGCCTTAGCGATGTCTTTGGCGCACTGGATGAGCGCACGTTTGTTTCCACTGCCTCCACGCACCAGACGTGACATCTCTGCCATGAGCAGGGCCATTCGTTTGGCAGCACCAATGATGTCATTTCCCTACAAAGCACAGCAAGAACATAATCATAATCTATGTGAAAATGAAGGATTTCTGCAATATATTTTATCACTTCCTCCTGTGGTCAATTATTTATAAACTGGTAAGTCAAATTGGTAGGGGAAGTGGAAGAATGCTTCAAAAAAGAATCTTTAGTGTCAGGGTCACTACGTTATGATTCTTTGAGGTAGTCCTTAACAAATGAAAGAACGTAAAGTGAACAGAAGTTATTAGAAATTATTTTCATACCTACGCGTACCCATGCGTATGGCACCCAAGTATGCTTGACCTGGAGTCAAGCTTGCTTAACAGACCCTGACGGGGATTGCTATACTGTGTGAGTATGGGTATGATGTAAGACAGCAAATGTGGAAGTCCATAAGTGTGTGTGTTTACTTGTATATATGTTGAAATGCATGTACTGAATTCTTGTGGGGGGAGGGATTACTAAACTGGGCATCCAGAATGTCAGTGGAAAAGGTATCAGCAAATTTCTGGTATCATGACATCTGTAGGGTTTATTGACTTACTTTGCTGGACCATTTGCGGGCTTCATCGTGAAGCTGCCTCGCAGCCACCATCATGGGCTCATTAACCATGTCACCAGCCTTCTGCTCGGGGAACTCCTCATCTTTCTCCTCTGGGGGAGGAGGCCTGGGGGGAGGAACCTCACCCTCTGGGAGAGGAGGCTTGGGAGGTGCTGCCTCATCATTAAGCTAGAAGGACATGGTAAAGTAATCATGGTTTGGCAATTAAAATGCACAAATTATTTTGGACATGCAACCAAAGCAACTTCAATGTATTTTCCAAATCCAAAGTTGTGCTTATATGAAGACTTACATTAAGCTGATCCAGTTCAGGAGGAGGTGGTGGGAAGTCTGGTTCTTGAGGCTGGAAAGTCTCCCTGACCTTTGCCACAGCACCAAGAATCTTATAACCCGAATCCAAAAAGCCCTTCTGAAGACCTGGCAATTTAAAAAAATTTATGAATAAATAAAAACATTGTCATTCATCAGAAGGTTTCACATGCACATAAAACAAAATCCTAGAACATGTTTGCAACTTACTTGGATCCTGGATGTTTCCAGCCACCGCCTTAGCATTCATTACCATAGGAGAAATTGTCTGGCTCAGTTCATCAGATGCAGCCTTCACCACCTCCCTGAATTTAGGATCCTCAGAATTTTCCACCTCTCGTTTTGCCACCAGGAGGATGCGGTTGGCTCTGCGGGCAATGCTGGTAGCACCTGCAACCAACATCTGAGGCTGGTGGTTGGCCATGGCCACACGACACTTATCTAGGTCCTTCTTTATGGCGTCCTCTGAGGCATCGAGCAGAGATTTGGTGTCGATGGCCTCATCCACTAAACCTAAACATCCACAGAGAACACGAGGAGTTACACTGGGAGGTATGAATCGGTGTTCACCTGTTATCGGGGTCTTTAAGGCACCTTACCTGTCATTTTTTCCACATTGTCAATCCATTGGTTCTTCATGGTTTCAAAATGTTCATATGCTGCTTGGTTGCCAGGGTTTCTCAGCAAAATACGGGCAGCAGATACCACCTGGAAAAAAAAACCAAAACAACAATTGTAAGTCCACTGACAACTGCTAAAGACTCAGTTCAAGTGGTGAAAAACACTTAAGCTCTGTGGCTTACGATGCAGAGTGGAGGGCAGACACAAACATAAACACTCAACCATGACATACTTGTGGTGTTAAGTCTCTTGTCGACTTGACGGCAGCCTGGATTCCCTCCACTGTGCTCTTGTTAGCGGTGCCAACAGCAGCAGCCTTCTCTGCTGTGGTGCCAAGCTTATTGGCGTGATTCTCAAAGTTGGCAGCTCTATCCTCAAAGACCTACACATGATCAAATAAAACAATTATCCAAAATGGTTTCTGGAAACAACAGAACACCCTGCCAATAAATATAATACTACTGAAGGAGATTTGCTGCAGTGAGATCATAGTGAAGAGCAGAGTGACTGTACCACTGACCTCATCTCTGTTGGGGGCGTCGAGTGGGGCAGTAGCAGCCACTGCCAGTAACTTGATGGGGGTAGTTGTGTCACTGAAGATGTCAGACACCTCCTGAGTCATCGCCTCTTGCATCTTTCCTTTCAGGTCCTGAGATAAGGTCCAAGAAATGTTACAACCAGCGAACACCCACATGGAGTCTTACTGAGATTACAAATACAGATGTGTTCTTATTTAGCTTCAATAGCCTCTAACAAAGTACATATTAGAATGTGATCATGGCTGCAATGCATGGCTGTTATGGAGAGTACTACATTACACAGTTTTGTCTTCTGAGTTTATATCCAGGTAAAACATTTTAGACAACAAGGAAGAGTTTTTTCCAGAGTTTCTCAATCTGTGTCATGTTGTTTTTCAACTCAACTTCCAACTTCAATTTTTTGGCATTTTCATAATAACAAAAATTAGATTTTGTTATTATAGTTGATCTCAATTATTCAGTGCTTAGAAATCTGCATTTTTAATTTTTAATTTTGATACTCGAGTTCATGCTGGAGATAAATGCTGGAGTATTTTCTATTGAGTTCTGCATTTCCCTCACCACCGGTAACCAGCAGAGGGGGTTGTTTGTCTGTGTTCCTGTGTGAATCCTGACAGAGAAGCTACAGGTTTGGATGGGAATGATTGAAGAGTGTGAGCTGTCTTACTTTCAAGGCTGCTTGGAGCTGCTGAGCCACAGCACGTGCCTGAGGGGAATCCCCTTCACCGCGGGCAGCCAGGTCAGCGAGCTGGGCCATGAGTTGCTCCACCTGCTCACACTTGCCCAGCAGCTCCTGCCTGTATGGGCCCGGCAGGGCATTGGCCAGCCTGTGGCCCTCTGCAACTAGGCCGCGGATGGCTGCCTGGCCTAAAAACAAAAGACACACAAATAATAACACATTTCACTTGTTTCTGCTGGTTAAGAATCCATTATTAGTTCACAAATTCTAATTTAATTTAGTAGTTTATTTGCAAGAGACAACTACAGAAAACAATATTGACAGTTGCAAAGGCAGTGTCAAGTGTACTATAAATGGAAATTAGCTTTGGCTATATACACCACACCAGTCCCTGATAGCTGTTATTACATAATACCACTGGTTCTGGATTTTTTTTTTTTTTTTTCCCATTTTTACCTCAAAAATGTCTCGAAAAAGTGAAAAATGCCCATCACAATACACGAAGAAATATGTTCCAGTAGCATGTTTGATATGGCAAAAAAGTCGATTTAACAATGAAATTAATAAGAGGACAAGCAAGTCACCACATTTGAGAAGCAAGACCCAATTTGCTTTTGGATTTTTCTTCATAAATGACAAGAGTGGTATACCAAAAATTTCAGTTCTGGTTTCAGCAACAGTTAACTGGAAAATCTGCTTGTACCAGCATTGAACTTGGTCACCTCATGCAATTACCTGTGAAACAGCATAGCTCCGAAACAAACCAATGTCTCTTTCTGTAATATTTCCTGTTTGTTTTTTCTCAGTAATAACTGTAGTTATTCATAGAACACGCAGCCTCCAACTTTGTTCTAAACCATGTAAGATGGCCAGATTTAACCAGAGACAGGCCAAAACCAAGAATTGAGACAAAAGTGGAATGGTGAGTACAGTAGAAAGCAGTATGTCTAGTACGTCTGCAATTTGTCTAGTCTGTAATTAAGCCACAGGAGCAGTGGAATGAATGTGAAGTGTGTGAGAGAAAGACAAGGAAGTTGGGGAAGATGGAAGCCAGACTCACCCACACCACTGTCATCCATGGTGGGATTGTCAATCCAGCGCTGTGCCTGCTCGATCTTTCCTTCCAAGTGAACAGCTGCCTTTGCAGGCCTGCTGTTGGCCACAGCTTTGTTGGTTTTGGACTGCAGATTCTGCAGAGCTGTTGCGATCTGTTTAGCCAAAGCTCTGGCCTCAGGCGTGTCACCTTTGCCCCTAGAAGGAATTAAAAATATCAACCTAATTTATCATGAAGATATGGCTGAAATGAGGTCTGTATTACTATGTGGAGTTGGACTATTAAATCTGGAGCAGTTCACCTACAACTATGGTCAAATAAGGACTTTTTTTTTTTTTTTTAAACAGTCCCAGGTGCAGCCCGTTGAATATAAACAGCTCCAGTCAAATTGTAGTATGAAATCGGTAGTTGAGAACCATGACTGTACACATATTTCTCTTTTTTTTCCTGTATACATAAAAATAAACACCAATACTGTTTCCTTGCAACAGAAGTAAACAGCAGGGATTTGATGATGACAGCAGTAAATGATTCAAGGGGTGAATAAAAACATCTGAACAACTGTAGTAAAGTGTGAAACCACACCAGTTGGATTAGGGAGACACATGGCAATCAATCTCATGCTTGAACTATGGAAAAACAAAACCAGCATAAAGCCGTCCCATTTTTCAGACCGTCTTTAACTTACCGTCTTCTGAGATCAGACAGCTTGGCAGTCATGGCAGCGATCTCTCCAACAGAGCGCATGATGTCATCTCTTTCTTTGGGGTCCTCACACAGGTCAGCAATGTTTCTGGCCTCCGTGAGCAGCGCCCTGACATTCTCCTCTCCCTCTGGGCCACCATTAGGGTCTGCAAGCCAATTCTGCACAAGGACAAAAAACACACACACACACACACACACACACACACACACACACACACACACACACACACACAAAACATACATTAC
>VUQI01004038.1:12209-28580 GCA_015106735.1 Paratilapia polleni | reverse complement strand
CCCTAAAAAACCCCCCCCCCCCCCCCCAATCCCCCTAAATCTTGTATGATCACCTATGTGATGCCAAAAAGAAAAAATGTCAGTGATCAATGCTTATCTGTGTGAAGTGAAAGCTTTTGTGACTGAAACTTTCAGTTTTACGCTTTTATTTTTTTAGGAACTCTCTGATTCAGCACCCAGACATTGTCAAGCAGCTTTGCAAGGTCAAGGATGGTGATCTAGGTACTAAAATGCTGTAACAGTGATCAATCGTAAAGGCACTAATAGTTGTCCAAATATTTTCTTATTTTTCAACTCCGTATCTTTTTTTTTTTTTTTCATTAAAACCCCAACAAATATCTTTTTTGTAGAAAAGTTTGCTTGGTACTGTACTTGTGTGCTCTTTAAAATAAATGACAATTTCTTTGACATTTTGTTTTCTAATTTAATGGAAATGGTTATTAAAGTGCTTGTTTTAATATAGTTCACAAAGGGTTTCCAGGTTTTCTCATATTTATCAGAGCAGTCACATACAATGAATCTTTTAACAGTTTAAGATGTTAAATTACCTCAGATAGCCACTGAGTCCAACTGGGTGGGTGAGGGTTGTTCCGATTCTGGAGAATCAGTCTCTGTGCTGTTTTGAGCTTTGTTGCAAAGAGATTCCTGTTGTTTTCTCCCACAACACCAAGTATGGCTACAAGTGGATCTGGTTGAATAGTAATTTCAGAAAAGTCTCAACTGCAAATTAGGGCACTGCCAGCAAGAATGTGCCAAAGAGGCTTAGGCTAATGGAGAGTTTAACTTTGGAAAAATGAAGACGATACAACACCTTAAATTGAATGAGGTCGTGTCTAGCACAAACTGAGGCAGTATGTACCTCTTACAGAGCTTCTGTGCACTGCTCTGCTGTGATGGCCATTTCCAAATCCCCTTATCACGTAGATTTTAGAAACGTCATTGATGGATTTTTCAGACTGAATAAGTATTGGTACTCAAAGAAATAAACAGCATTTGAACAGTAATCTTATCGCTGTCAGTCAAACCTGATCAGACCACATACACATGGTCCTAATGCAGCAGAACTTTAGCATTAAATAATAAATAATGAGATATGTTTCTTCTTCGACAGTCTTTGTAATAAATATTACACCTATGGATTCCAGGTATGGTATTCAATATTACAAAGAAACATTTTATATCTGAATCCACATTTTTAGATGGTTTAACATATAACCCCAGATAATAAAACCTATCCCTAAATAATGACTTTATATGTTTATCTGATTTACTGTACACAACTTATAGCCACTTTGTCTTTAACTTATTTAGGATGCATTCAGGGTAACAACTATCTGTATAAAGTACCTGAAGATATGCCTTTATTAAGAATTGTTCTCGAAGTGACGCTCAATTTTGTAACTCTGGAAACAGCGGTTTTCTCAATAAGCATAACTGAAATCTCCAAATCAGCTACTAAATTAAGTGATCACCTCACCTTTTCATGATCTGATTGAGATCATGCGTAAAATATGTTCAAAGACTTATCACCTTTAAGTAAGAGCCATTTAGGAGTGAATATGTGGTCATTTGACATTGCATGTTCATACTGGCAGCATAGTGCAATGTGGTGAATGGGGAAGGTGGCATTAACACACTTAATGGAAATGCTGTGTGCTGTTATTTTTGCATAATAATTGCCAGGTGTGGTGAAGATGGTGATGCTGACAGTGACAGCAGCAGAACCAGAGAAACGCATCTGGTTCAATCAGTTGAGAAAAACAGAGGAGAAAGAAAGAAAATACATGACAAAAATCCAGTGAAGGGGAAAAACAACAACACAGATAGCTGCAGGCTGAGATGCTGCTCTATTCATTTTTAATGAATGCCTGGCTTGCTACACACACACAAAGTACTTTATTAATACTAATGGAAAGATCTTATTTTAATAAAAGCATGTTGTGTTAGGTGATGTGTAAAGTGCGAGGCTGTGGAGATAGAGGTATCACACCCATGTAAACACCAGCAGGCCTTTTAACAGCTCAGAAGGATAAGGAGAAGAAGATGAACAGGTCAGGGTCTGTTAGACACAAAACCCATGGGGATATTACAGTGTACTGGTAGCACTGTCCATTTCTATTACCCTTATGTCTTCCATTTACACTGTCATTTTCTCTTAAGTTGCAGGTATACAGTACAATGTTCTTGGGGTTTTTTTTGTTTTTTTTTTACTGTTTTTTGGTGTTCCTGTTGTTTGGTGTTTATATTTGGGTTATTCTGAACCCAATGGATTATGGGTAATCTTTAAAACAGGCTTTTTTCCCCAACTTTAACATTTTTTTTTCTCACAGTAAGGATTCAGTGATGGACTGACTCAGGGTTTTCCCAGCTCAGAGTGGGCCTCTGGGAGGTGACTAAGCAGTAAGCATGAATAGCTTGCATAAAGTAAAGGTGATGATTCTCTGTTACCTTATTTGACACAAATCTTTGCATTTTCCTGTTGTTTTCAATTTTGAATTTTGATCAAGCAAAATGTGCACCATGCTTATGTAAATGACACCACCAATGAACAAACTTTTATCATAATGATTTTATTTTGGCTTGGGCTAAAATCTCTTTGGAGTAATTAAAAAAAAAAAAAAAAAAAAAAAAAAGCATTTCTATGCAGGAAAAACTCTGCAGACTTTTCAAGGTGGCTGTCACTTTGAAGCAGTTAAAAGTTTATCTTAATCTTCTGAAACGGGAACATTTTAAAATGCAAACTACTTGGCAATGAACTGAACTGTCTCATAACTATAATCTGTTTTGATTGTTACTGGATCGTGAGCGAGGTGTTTATGGGGCTAATCTTATTTACATCCCAAGGTATTGTCTAAGGATTAACCTACAGGTCTACAATGACACAACTGGGCTCATAATACAATAGTCATTCTGCTGCTCTCTTTTTCCTGTTTTTAGCATCAGCCGGAGTTGCCCTTAACCTGCCACCTGTTGAGTACAAACTGTGTGATGTTGGATTGCGCCTGTGTGTGTGAATAAAACAGCTAATAATCCAGTGCATTCACTGATAGCACAGGAGATCGTGTGTGCTGCCTCTGCTCTTTCCAGGAACCTCCCACTCCTAAACCACATGGAATAATTTCAGTGTAGATGCACCTGTGGTGTTATAGATATACAAATGTATATTTGTATATACAAATAAACATTTGTAATTCCTCAGTGTAACACAGCTCTTCTACTTGACTTAACACCACCCAAAGTTGCAAACAGTGTTGGGTAACATAACTTTTAAAAGTAGATTACTGCCAGTAAAAAGTAAGATGTTATGCTGTGGAGTCTCTCTGGGCTGTGGGTGAAAGGTGGGCTACAGTTTCTTTTAAAAGTATCCTCTATAATAAACACCAACACAGCACTCAACTTTACTCAGCCTCTCCCAGTGCTGATGTTACATGTAACATCCTAAACAGTCCCACCATAAACACCAGCAGGTAGGAACTAAAATGACCTTTTACATGGTGCTGTAATAATTAAATATTATACATAAAATTACAATAAAGTGCTCTAACTAGTAATGAAATAATGGATTTTCTAAATTATGCTGGTCTGAATATTTCAGAAACTGATCTACTGGGATTTTCCCACACAACCATATCTAGGGTTTACAGAGAATGGTCTGAAAAAGAGAAAATATCCAGTGAGCAGCAGTTCTCTGGGTGAAAATGTCTTGTTGATGCCAGAGGTCAGAGGAGAATGGCCAAACTGCTTTGAGCCGATAGGAAGGCAACAGTAACTCAAATAACCACTCATTAAAAACCAAGGTGTGCAGAAGAGAATCTCTGAATGCACAACACGTCAAACCCTGAAGCAGATGGACCACACCGGGTGCCACTCCTGTCAACTAAAAACAAGAAACTGAGGCTACAGTTGACGTGGGCTCATCAAAATTGGACAACAGAAGATTGGAAAAACGTTGCCTGGTCAGATGAGTCTCAATTTCTGCTGCAACATTCAGATGGTAGGGTCAGAATTTGGTGCAAACAACATGAAAGCATGGATCCATCCTGCCTTGTATCAATGGTTCAGCGCTGCATTTGCTTGGACTCACCAAAATTGTGAGCTAGTACGGCCCAGTTTGTGAAGGCCTATTTTGAAGCCTCGAGATGAGCGTTTTTGCCATCACCATCTTGATGTTTTGAAACCCAGAGCTGTGTCCCAATTCAAAGGCTGCATCCTTTGAAGACTGCAGTCCCTGAACTGAACAGCTCAGATGTGATGAGGGAGGGGTTGAGCTGACTGTGAAAGCACACACTCATTGGCTTGTTAGCCAGTGAGCATACTGTGAATAATCCTCTCTGACACTTGGAATGACAAAAATTTACAAAATGGACTGAATGTTTGATTCAGTATGACCTGAAATGAGTCACATAAACTCATCACAAAAGTATTTACACAGGTCAGGTCGATGGACCATTTTCCACTTCTGCTGAGGTTTTGCAGAAACTTGTCTGCAGTTTTGGAAAAGTGTCAATCGTGGTGACAAAGTAGAGTCAAGTGAACGAGGGTCCAGTCACTTAGGCCTAGAGACCAGTCTGCAACCATGTGGCAGCCACTGGTTGTGAGGCAAAAATGTGTATTCCCCAACTAGTTGGAGAGTGGTTGCTGTAGTACCTACTTGTAATTGCTTTGATTGCTAGCAGATTGCTGCAGTCGCCTGTAGTTTGCATGGAAGATGCTGCCTTCGCTACAAACACTTGCCAGTTACTCTCCGAGTGGTAGCAAAACTGTGATAAGTGTGACACAAACCGGAAATGCAGACCGTTTGTCTTCAGAATAAAAGTTGCACCTTTTGAAATGTGTTGGATGCAACTTTAACTTTGAAAGTGAACATACTCCATTTCCGGTTTGTGTCACACTTTTTCAAGTTTTACTACTGCTCAGCTAGTAGTTTGCAGGCAAGTCAGTATCTTAGACAAGGGACCCAAAAACCTGCTGGCAACTAAAGCAATTATATGGAGGTTTTTGGTGCAGCATCCTCTTTACAACTGACTTCACCTGGTGACAGCCAGCAAACTCCAGTAACCACTCTCCAACAAGTCAGAGAATATTAAATTTTCCCTCACAACCAATGATTGTATCACGTCCAATGTGGCGGACAACTCTTGAGCAATGTGCGCATGACATTAGGTGATAAACCTCTATAGGACCAGAAGTCTTTTTTGCAACCACAGGTACCGCCCTCTGGTGCCCATTAAAAAGAATGCAGGTTTAAGGCACTTAAGCATTGGCTTTGCTTTTGAGACCCGAAAGCTACGACCATCTTTTATACTGTCCGTAGGTGGAATTTCAGCTTGCATTCTGTATTGCTGAGGACCCGGGGGCTTCAGATAGTTCTTTTATTTCTACAATCAACTATTATTTTTCACAATCAAATGTCTGCTTTTTGCAGCCCTACAAACTATTTAGTGCCACGTAACAGATAAATAAAATACTAGTTTCACTCGCCATAGCTGGAGCACAAATGTCTTGTACACACTGTTAACATAATTAACTACACAGGAGTCTATATTATTTGTCGACTAATTGCATTAAAAATTGTCCAGTAGGCACCAACACCACAAACACGGTGAAGAGGTTCAGTGGATCAGTTGAAGCCTAGCAGATAGCTGCTGGCTACAGCCGCCTGAGTCAATATCCACCTGTCAGTCAAAGAGGCTAAGTCCTTAATCATGCATAACTTGACAAAATTTAAACAGGTGAGTTATGAAAAAAACAACTCACCAGGCTACAAACTTATTAAGTGGGGCATTTTAACATGGGAGTCTATGGGGATTGATTCGCTTCTGGAGTCACCCTCAAGAGGCAATCTAAGGAGCTGCAGTTTTTGGCACTTTCACTTAGTTTTTCAGCTCTTGAGGTTGAAGCTCTTTCGAAATGTGATGTCAGACATTAAGTTTAATTCTGCTATTGTTCTCAAGCATCTGATTTAGATTAGTGCAAAACTTAAAAAAGAATTATTGAATCGTCTGTCCCATAACCAGTGAAAAATGTTACTTTTCCTGTAGCTTACACACACACACACACACACACACAGTTAAGTGGACGGGTAACAAACATTTATACATCCATAATTGAAGGTCAACAGTGCGTTGCAAACAGATATTGAGAGGGAGTTTGTGTTTATGCTAATGCCTTGTCAGACAGAGGGGCCGGCGACTCACTGACACCATCTATTAATAATGAGACAAGACTGCAGAAATGCACTGGGTATGAACCAAACAATGCTGCTCCTGAGACCTGACAGCAGGCGTGAGTGAGTGCTTTGAAATCTGGCTCAATGTGCATGCAGTGTTTGGAGGAAGTGATGTGTGTGAGTGGATTTGTTTGTTTATTGATGTTTGTGTTTTGTGTTTGTCTCACAGCAGTGGTCTTGTCTGGCCTGTTTGCAAACATGTTTGTACACGAGTGGCAACAAGCCTGCAGGAATGAGCATGTAACAGAAATGCAGTGAGAGAGGGAAGCCTGCCAAGAGATGCTGAGGCAATTGGTACCTATAGAGAAAATCTAAAGAGTGCTCTTGATGATCTGGGAATACAATAGTAAGTATTTTTTAACTTTTTTTGAAGATTTGAAACATATTTTTCTTTAATTGTAGCTCAGGCATTGTTTGATCCAATTAATCTGATCAAATAAGGGGCAATCAGACAGAAATTTCTGTCACAGGTCTTTTGTTATTTTATTTAATTAGTTTGTTGAGCTTCCCAGATCTGGAAAAATCACATTATTTACACATTGTTATTTGATATCGTATTATCATTAAAAAAAAAATACTAGCTGTAAAGTCATTAAAACAACATAAAGAAAAGGGATTCAGTGTTTCTGCACCAAAATTTTATTCCTCACATTGTGGGAAAGGATTATTTTGAATAATAAATCATGAAAAAATCAAAATAATTAAAACAGCTTAAACCTTCTTTTTGAGGTTCTGGGAGAGAGGTGTGGACATATGAGCTGTGCATTTTAAAACTCCTAAGGTCCTGACCTGTGCCCAAACACAACAATGAGAATGTCCCGTTAGTCAGAATGGGAAGGCTATGAGGAGGCCATGTCCAGTCTGCACAGTATGCAAACAAACAGAGTGGCAAAGTGAAGTCCTGCTGGAAGTGATATCATTATGCTTCTGTCCTGTCTGGACAAGGAGGTCCGAGTGAGGTCAGGCAGTATGGAGTGTAATTTCTTGAATAGGTTGATGTGCGTCTGAATCTGTGTATGAGTGTGTGTGTCTTTCTGTCACGCTGGTTGGGTGTCTTTGTTTTCAAGACAGTGTATGTGTGCATCTGCATTTGTGTGTGTGTGTGTGGGGGGGTGTGTGTAAGTGGAGGATTAGCGTGCCTCTCCAGTCCTCTGGCTGTAATGAGACGGGACACTGGCTCCACGACGGCCCACAACCCCCACCACCACCCACTGGGGGAGCACCTCTATCCCTTTTCAGTCTGTCATATGCGTTTGGCTACCAGTCTTGGGACTCTGGTTGTATATTAGGAGTTAAAACAATTATTATTGCTCACATCAGAGAGTCCTTTTTACAGTTTTATCTTCCACCACCAAGAGTGACAGAAAATCCTCTCTTCAGTTGGACCCAATTTTGGGACCTGATGTTACATGCCATGTTACATGTTTATTTCTTTCACGGGCACCGGCTATTCTTCAAAACTGGCACAGAGTTGCTGAAGTGGTCTAAAAGTGAGAGTTCAGCACTGAAAGGGAAAGCTCCATCAGGCTCCATCACGGTGATGGTTCTGAGGTTTATAGATAAACAGCCATCACTGATCAGGTTAGTCTGAGCCCTCTGACCCTGGATGGGCCTGTCTGCTGTTAGTTTGACCCTTAACCTCTCCCTTTGTCTTTCAGACTCAACGTGCAGGACAACCCAAGCGCACTCACTCACCCGCACACACACTCCGACTTGGCCTCTTATCCTTGACAGCCCTTACGCTCATATTAAGATCTACTTCAGTGATTTCAGGGCTGTTTCAGCCATAAACTCTCATTTAGGGGGAAATTAGCTTGGCTCTGAGTCTTGTTACTATACCGTCCTTAACAGCATTACGCCATTCTTGTGGCTTTTAAATAACAACAAGGATGGATAGTACCATTCAAATAAACCTCTGCCATCCTACTTTGTTACACTACATGTAATGGCCAGGCATTCATTGTTTTACATTATTGTATTGCCATTGTGCTGTCCTCTTAGTGCCATACAGAGCTTACAGATTCTAATTAGTGACACTGATATATGCGGAAAATATGGTTTTATGCATCCATCAACCTATTTTACAGTGATGTCCTCTCAACTTGTGAATACCAGAGGAAGCTGAACAAGGTTTGGTAATGATGTTTCTGGAAAGCCACTTATGAAAAGTCCTACAGGCTTAGATAGGTCCAAACTCTTACAACATGGAAAATGTGCTGATCTAAGCTTGGCATTCCAGAGAAGCAGAGTTGTTTTACTTGTGCCACGCTAGTCAGGAAGGACTAAGCTGTCACCCTTTACTGCCACAGAGACGGAGCACCATCAGACCCACAGAGACGAGCCATAATCAGCTTTACCAATTATGCTCCATCTCGGACCACTTATTCCACACAAAATGGCATCACTAATGCTGGACATCACACAAATGCCTCTCAGAGTTCTGCGAGAGACTCCAGTACACATTTATATTTTCAAACAAATAGTGCAGACTGTAATGAAAAAAGCTTTAAATAAGTCTTTGATGTCTTTTAAAAATGCATTGCAAGAGAAATCGTTCTGCACAGCTGGGCAGCCGCTTTAACAGGCAACACAGCAGAAACATAAGATGTCCTCAGTAACCCTCCCAGTTCAGTCAGTTCTATATAAAAATGTAGCTCTGCAGGCCAATTGAGTGACATTTAAAAATGTCAGTCTTTTAACATGTGGTATCTCGATGTCTGTGTGTGTGTGTTTGTTGTGTGCACTCTGTGTCTGTTAGAAACCAGCTTGGACAAGTACATTTGGATAAGCATGAGAAAATGAGTATACGTACAGGGCAGGAGGGGAGGGATATTGCTGTGTGTGTGTGTGTGTGTGTGTGTGTGTGTGTGTGTTGCAGGGGGGTGATGGGGAGATAATGATAAGCACCACTTAGGCTCTTTGATCACAAAGGTTCATCAATCTATTGTCCAACCAGCGTGTCTGAGAAAGTCCTCTACTGATGGATTAGGGTCCTTTACACACACCACACACAGACACACACACAACCTGTGCTTCTTCTGTTTAATATTACTTCAACACTTTACCCAAAGCTTTACTCTCTTAACTTCCCAGCCATGTAGAGTCATCACAGAGTCTTGTTACCCTACAAGCAGGCATGAAACTGTCCGATTCTCCTTGTAGCATTGGAAGCCCCTGAGTTCTTACCCGTCTTCCCTACCCCTCCCGTCCTGGCCTGAATTTGTCTGGAGACAAAAGGGTTAAGGAGGAACAGACCCTCTGAAGAGCTGCCTGCTTAACCTCTGACCTCATGGTGTATGACAGAGAGAGAAAGGACTGAGAGAAAGGGAAGTCTGAAAACTTCTAAAAGACATTTAAGTATGCAATTAAATTTAAACACAGCGGTTAGAGGTCATTTAAACACTCTTGCAATAAAAAAATCTGTCACGAATTCTCAGGTGTAACCATATAAGAGTTTTTTCTCTTAGAGACACAGAAGCATGAGATGTTAGGCAAGAAGAAGGACAGCAAACGGCGGTTTGGAGGGGAGTCTAAGAAAAATGTGGAGACCACCAACACACCCCCACCTTCCTTTGTCCTCAATCCTGACTGACCCCTCCCTTTTCTGGGCAGCAGGTTGTCAGTGAGGCGCTCCAGCTGGTGGAGACTGGAGATGCCAAACAACCTGTCAGAGATAAGAAGAGGTGGACAAGGTATGCACAGCTCCCAGACTACTCTGGAGGTTTGGCTGCTGAGAAGAAGAGTTACAGACACTGGGGTCCATTATGTTTGATAAGACAGCATAGTAAACACTCTTACACTTTAAACAATTCTCTCCAACACAGTTGAATGAGGCTACACTTGTTATCAGATCTTTCAAATTCATACAAGCCTCATAACAGATAAACTGCTCTCCACTTAAGAGTTTCCACTCCAGAGGTGCCGAACGTACTTTAAATAACCCACTGGGAATGTTAATCGTTTGTCCCTGCTGTGTTCATGGTCTAATCAGAAGAATGCTACAACCAAATGACTTTCTCTCTAAAATTTATTCAATTTCTGTTTATAAAGCTGTTTTTATTTTCATAGAACAGAAAAGTTTGCTTATCACAACTATTTATCACCACTTGGAGATGGAGGGTGAAACTGGAAACACACCCTCAAAGAGAAACAATGATCTCTGAACAATACCATCTTGTTTCACAAGTTAACAACAAAGTATTCTTTACAAATCTAGAGTAATAAATACTATAGGCAGGAACAGGGCTTAAAAAAAACCCTATAAAACACTTCTTACATCATGGTCACGCACACACTCACACACACACAAATTGAACAGATATCAAGGAATGACGAGGATCTCTGGATGGTTTGTAATGTTAGAGCACCTTATCACAAGTTACTGCATGTTAAAACACCTGGGCAGAAATATTAAAAAAAAAAACTGCTTCATAACACATAAACCAAAAGCCTGCATCTATTTTTTACAAAAAAGGGCCACACGTGTTTCTTGACGTTTAGCTACAAGGATGAACGTGTCCCAAAACTGCAGGGAAATGTGCATACTTAACCAAATCTAGCAAGTAATGAAGTAAGGCTGTATGGATGACGGGGACCAATTCAGATTTAAAATGAAAAGACAACAGGAGTTTGTGTATCAACATGATCACATTTACAGCTCTGTGTTTCTTTGTGTTTGCTGAGCAATCCTCACATGTCAAGGATCACCAGTGGACTCATGAATAATTTACCAAAAAAAAAAAAAAAATGGGCCAGCGCACGCACACATAACACACGCTGCACTCCTGATCCAACTGGTCAGCTAGGGATAAAAGAGAGCTGCATGCCCATTGGTGTGCTCTCAGTGAGCAGAGAAAGCTGATTGGTCAGACCGGGGTGACTGAGAGGACAGTGGTGACAGCTGTGTGACGCTGAGTTGTGCATTTACCCAGAATGCAGTGGAAACAGTGTTTACAGGTCTTTCAGCCTGTAGCGCGGTCTAAACAAACTGTTTATCTCGATGGTGCAGCGCCTGCAGCTACCAATGCCTGTCTCATTGGAAATGAACTCATAGCATTCTTGAGCTGAGCTGACATAGGCTTTACATATACACAGGCGCACGCACACACACACACACACACACACACACACACACACACACACACACACACACACACACACACACTCAGACAACTCATGCCTTTTCTCCTTCACTGAGACTGAGCATAGAGCTGTGCTTTGAACACTAAAGAGGAAAAATGTCTCCCTTAGGCTCTGATGTGAGAGCTCAGATTATTTTGGTCAGTAAATGTTACTGCCTGTCCAACAGTGGGTCATAATTTAAATCCTTCACAATGCAAAAAATAAAAAGAAAAAAAGCAGGAGTCACTGAGAGGAAAACAGCCTAGTGCTCACAGCGCAAACATTTGGATGACACCAGTCTTTGAGTTAGGCAAAGACAACAAAATACAACTTTGATATTCACTTTGCTGTTAGAAGGAGCTTCTCTTTTATGAACATCTGGAGCATCATAGTTGTCCAGGTCCTGTCCTAAACAATGTACTGCACCCTCCAGCAGAGGGGAGAAACATGGCTAACATATGAGGCCTCTTCACACAGCACAAGATCACACGTTTCACAATTATATTACAAAATTAATATCATATTTAGTCCATATACAGTGCAGCTTCTTTCAGAAGAGCAAAAAGACTATTTAAATTTGAGACTAGGAATCTCTGTCCACTAATCAGTCTTTAGGTATGTCCTCTGGTCCACAGTTAGGAGGCTGCACTCCATTCTGGCACTCCACACCGGATGTGTGTGTGCGTCTCTAGCGTGTGGTAGAGAGGAGGAGACAGATTGGGTGTGTAGCGGGGATATTCTCTGAGAGGAGAGTTGAGCTGCCTGCTGTGAATGTTTTGGGAGCTCTGAGATGGAGGTGCAGAGTTCTGGCTCTGGTAGGGATCGTGGGCGATGTGTTCTCCAAGTGGCGGAGAGGTCTGGTGGGCTATAGCACTGAGTCGAGACCCCTGAGGGCTGGAGCTGTAGGGGGGATGAGGGGTGTAAGGTGGGTAGGGTTCCATTGGGGTCATGGCGGTCGGAATCGGGCAGGTGTATGACCAGGATGTACAGTTGAGTTCTTCCATTCTGGGCTCTGAGCCGGCAAACATGCAGGCCTGACGCTGTCCCATGTCTGAACTGTAAGGGGAGTCACTGAGACCCAGGGCGGGGTTGTTAGATAAACCGGGTGGAGGAGGGGGGTAGGAGGAGGGGTGATAGTAGGATTCGCCTTCACTTGGTGAGCTACCAGTGAAGGGTTTCTTGTATGAAAGCTGGTGGTTTCCTGAGGAGCAGTTTTCCTCCACTACAGAGAGACAGAGAAAAAATATTGTGATTTTCCATTTGAAGTTAAAGACAAATGAGAACTGGGAAAGTTCCAGCTCAGAATTTATAACTTCCCATTTATTGCAGTTTAAGTAGCTGAGATACAAACAAAATGTACACATAACATTTGGGTGATTTCAAAGTAGGCCTATATATGACACTGATCTATCAATATTGCAGCCACATGATACTTTTAACTAACAGCAATACTTTTTCATCAACCCAGACCATTCTGCAGATAGAAGAAATGCATGTTTCTCAAGAAAAATAAAAGCCTGAAATAATCATAAAAGCACTGCCTTTCACCTGATTTGCACCCAAAAAAGTTGGGGATCTGTGTAAAATGTTAATGAAAACAGAATGCAATGATTTGCAAATCATTTAATCACTAAATTTAATTGAAAATAACACAATGCCAACATATCAAATGTTGAAATTGAGCATTTTATTTCATGTATTGTTTTATGTACCTTTAAAAATTTGATGCCATCAACAAATTTCAACACCTAGTTGAACATCTTAAGTTAATTAGGTAAATCTGCAACTAGCCAGTGATATAATATATTTAAAAAATGGTATTAAAAAAATGCATCTCAGAGAGAGAGTCTTTATTTTCTTTTTCAGAAGTAAAGATGAGATGTTCCCCATTCTGTGAAAGACTGCAAGCATTCAGCAACTTCAGAATATTGTTTCTCAGTTAAGAAAAATTGCAAATAATTTGGCAAATTCATCATATACTGTACAAAATATTAATAAAAGGTTTAGAGAATCCAGAGAAATCTCTGTAAGTCAAGGACAAGGCCAAAAACCAGTGTTGAATAGTTGTGATCTTTGGGCCCTTAGAAAACACTGCACTGAACAGACACAATTCAGTTGTGAAAATTACTGCATGGGTTCAGGAACACGTTAGAAAGCAACTGACGGTGAACACAGTTTGTCACCGAATCCACAAATGCAAGTTCAAACTCTCCCATGGAAAAAAGAGAAAGAAAACGTACAGTATGTAGACAAGATCCAGAAAGGCCGCTGCCTTCTCTGGGCCTGAGCTCATTCATGCTGGACTGAGGTGGAAAAATGTCCTATAGTCTGACCCTACAAAATCTGAAATGATTTTTAGAAATTATGGATGCCACTTCCTGGATAAAAAGGAAAGGGACCATCTGGCTTGCTATTAGCACACAGTTCAGTCAGCATCTGTGATGTTATGGGGAGGCACTAGTCCACATGATGTGTAACATCCGTGAAGGCCCCATTAATACTGAATGATAAATGCAAGTTTTTGGAGCAACAAATGCTGCTATTCAGGCATCTTTTTCAGGGAAGGACTGTCTTATTTCGCAATACAATACCAAATAATACCAGACGCTGTTAAGTAAGAGTCAGAACTAAACTGCCCTGCTTGTAGTCCAGTCCTGTCACCTACTGAAAGCATTCGGTACATTAAGAAACAGTATCCAAACTTTTAAGATCATGGTTAAGATCAGTTAAGTGTAATCTGTCTCATCTTTGAAACGTAACTTAGATAGACAGCTTGCAAACACAAACTGAATGACAGAAACAGCACAGGTTAATATAAATTTGCTCTTTTCAGTTGCTTTCCTGTTTCACTACTGTCATGGGCTATGGGTTTTGTTGTGGGATTTTGGGTTTTGTTATTTTGTTTTGTATTAATGTCTGAGGTATTCCTAGTATTTTGAGTCTTCAGTTCTAGTTATATTTTACTACTGCTAAGAGTATTCTCTGTGTTTCCTTTTGTCCTCCTGTGTCTTTCCCCTGTGTCAAGTTTCTGAGTGTGTTTAGTTAGTTACTTTGTTAGGTTAAGTCTCTAGTGCCTTGTGTTTAGTTTTACTTCCTCAGTGTCATTGTCTTGATTGTCGTCACCTGTTTCTTGTTACCCAGCTGTTTCCACTCCCCTCATTAACCCTCAGTGTGTCCTTGGTTTATGCTCCGGACTTTTAATAAAGGCTTGCTTTTTGTTCACTGGACTTCTGTCTTGGCATCTTGCAATTGGGTCCTAAGTCCTGCAAATTATGACATACTACTACAGCTATTGATTTCCATCAATTTTAGTAGGCTGTAAAAACATAGTTTTATTACATATAGTTAGATGATCATTTCTATTGTTAGTTAGTTAGTTAGTTAAATGTATTTGAACCTACCTCATGAATGTTTTTTGAAAACAAGCTATGAATTCTTAGGTGATGGAGCATTCTTGAATGCTCAATCAAAAAGAAGAGTTTTATATTCAATTAAATCTGTACTGTACTACAACTAATGGCATTCCCTTTGTCTTTATAGTTGTATGGTTTACTTAAGCCTGATATATACACATGGTTTCCTCCTACCTTTTCTCTTGGTGCAGTGGTAGACCTGCTGCTGTTGGCCAGGCTGCAGTTGTGGATGAGGCAGGTTGTAGTGCTTGGGTGGGGCACTCAGCAGCTCCTGAGGGCTGCTACCATTCAAGCCGTTCTCACAGCTATAAGGGGACCCAACAGCCTCCGGGGAGCCCCGCAGACCCCGACTCTCCCCACTGAAGGGACTCCCAGTAGAACAGGCTCTCTGGCGGACAGTACTGCGAGGGACCACTGGGTAATCCTTACTGAAACATGGAGGAGAACATGATTATACAACAGGAGCAAAAGTTTATCTCGAATGTTGTTACTGTCCCAGAAAGGCTGCACCAAACTTCTTTTCCTGAATCTGTAAATCTGTAGAAGTATTATTTTTTATTATTAAACTCTGCTTGGTTGAATTCTTGAATTCTTCTTTTTGCCCCCTTTCCTTCAAGTCTAAATATTCTCCATCCTTTCAGCTCTGATCTTTTTCTGTGCACACTGCCCTCTTGGTGAACTCGGTGATATGCAGGAGACAGCGGGCCACATTGCCCTGACTCCCACTGAGACAGTCACACACACACTCATTTTGACATCTTAGTGGGGAACTCCATTGACATAATGCTTTCCCTAGCCCCTTACCCTAAACCTAATCATCAGAAATGAATGCCTAACCCTAACTCTTACCCTAAACCTAACCATAACCTAATTGTAACCCTAACCCTAAAACCACATTTTGAGCCTCAAAAATGTTCAAACATGCCTTCAAATTCACGAGGACCAGCATTTTGTCCTCACAAATCATGGTTGGTCCTCACAACTATAGTTTTATGTGAATTTTTGTCCTCACAAAGATCTCTAAACAAGTACACACACACACACACACACAGTGCTGTTGTGAGATAATTCACAATTCTAAAAATAAACATCTATCCCTGTCACTTTAGATAGAATCTCCTCTCCTCTCCTCTCCTCTCTTCTCCTCTCCGCCGCAGCACTCCCTCCCTCTGTCCCCCACCCTACCCCTTTCTTTCCTCAACCTCCCTTCAGTGACAGCCTCTCCCATTGGCTTTCAAAAACCTCTAAACTGCCTGCCACCACACCACTTGAATGGAGATTAGTTCAGAATGCAAACAGACACAATGTAGGGCTGTCAGCTGATCAGCAGTGACAGCCTAATAGACCAGCAGCAACATGATATCATGTAGTTATCAATGTAGTGCAGGAAATGATGCTTGGTGTGCGTTGTGTTTGTGCTGCATGTTCACGATGAGGTTTCAGGCTGAGATCAACCTTCAGGTGACAATGCCTCACATCTCTTTATACCACTTGGCTCCACTCACAGACACACTCATGTCTTAGACCATATGTACCCCATCATAACCCCCCCCCCCCCCCCCCCCCGGGGGGGGGGGGGAAAAAAAAAAAAAACATTTTTCCAAAAAA
>VUQI01004037.1:10384-21253 GCA_015106735.1 Paratilapia polleni | reverse complement strand
TTCCCCCCCCCTCTCTCCCCCCCCCCCCCCCCCCCCCCCCCCCCCCCCTTATTTTAGCTCCTCACTGTCTCTGTTCTGCCTTCTCCTTTGCATAATAAACCTCCACCCAATTTGTCATGAAATCCCTCATTTGCTGGATACTCAGAAAGGCAGATTATGCTTATTTTTCATTTGGACAGTGGGAGATGGAGCCAGGTGTTTGGCAGCAGCAGAGTGTTCAGGTGTAACTGTGCCGGTGACGGGACATGACGAGCAGCCGCAGATGAAGGATGAGGCGTGGAGGATTTTTGGGAAGAGCGGCACCCCACGACCTGCTCCCTCAAGAATACCCCCGCCGATGGAGAGGAGGTAAAACTTTCTTTTCAGTCACTTCTTGCTAGAATCAGCTCCTCTTTCTTAATTAGCCAGTTAACGCCATATTGGAAATCCAGCTGTTAATCTGGGAGAACAGAGAGGTGATTCTGCTTTGCTCAACAAGATTAATTTATGCCTCCTCAGACGGCAGTGGTCTGATCTATAACAAGTCCATTAAATCAGTCGCCTTTGGTTATTGTCATATTAAGAGTGACCACCACTGGTATTAAAGCTTTTGTATTAGGGCTTTCAGGGTTGTCACTCCTATTGTTAGCACTGGATTGCAGAGCTTGATTACATACTCTGTACAATGCAGCTCTGTAACCCAGTGAGTCAGTCTGTCATAAATCAGAATCATAAATGTGTGCATACATTTACGGTTTAGGTAAAACTTGCTTTAGCTACAGCACAATTAAATCCCCTGTAGGAGTGCAGTGAGGGAAATGAGACAAAATCATGAACACCTCTAGTCATATGCTTTCTAGTAATACATATTTCAGATAGGTCTAATGTAATAATGATAACAGATACAGGGGTTTCCTGCATACAAACGATTTTGGCACCCCAAAGACATTTTCAGGAAGGAAAATCACCAGGATTGTGTAGAGACTCATGGTGCCAAATAGGGATAGGTTTTGGTAAAAGCTGGGATTGTGTATAAAAATGGCTGCAGTTCCTGAACAATTAATGCAATCCTTTTGTTGCATCCTTTGAATTGAAGCTGAAAGTGTGCACTTCAAACAGATCTTGACTGTTTGATTTAAAATCCACTGTGGTCGTGTACAGAGGCACAGTTACAAAAATTGTGTACCTGACAGTCTATTGGTAACTCATTCAGGCTAAAAAGCAGATGCACTCATAGACAGTATTAAAGAAGGCCATTGTAACATCACCCGCTGGTTTATGAGCATTTTCCCTGTCACAGTCATGGTGTTTTGAAACCAGATATGACGAGCGAGGGGTGGATCTCACTGTGAAACCGCACACTGACTGGCTAACAACGTGCCAATCACAATCACAATGAGCGTTCCCTGAATAATCCTACTTTCTGACTCTTAGAATGACCAAAATTTACAAAATGGACTTAATGTTTTATTCAAAATGATCCAAAATGAATGACTGAGCCCATAAATTCATCAAGAAAGTGTTTACAGAGGTCAGGGCTGAGGGCCGTTTTCCCAGGACCCGAAGTGTTTTTGCAACCACCGTGATCGCCTTCTGGTTGCCATTAAAAAGAATGCAAGTTTAAGACACTTCAGCATTTGCTTTGTTTTTCAGACCCAGAAATGGCCTCCGTCTTACAGGCAACTCTATCCAAAAATTCAAAAGTAGCAGCTCCACCTAGACCAAGCTGCACGTGGAGCATCCTCTTGTTAAAGTGGACTAATGATTTTAGTTTAAAATAACAAGTTTAAAAATATTTAATAGGCTGCAAGAACAAGCGTTTTATGTCGTGATAATTCACCTAGGTTAAAAAGGCTAGCTGATATGGTGTTTTCCACAAACTGTGGCCACATTTCATCTGATGCTGAGGGTAGTAATGCCATTCAACAGTTAGTGGTGCTAAAACTAATTTTGTTTTTTTGTTTTTAATGAAGGAAATTAATTGAATGTTACTGAAAATATAAAAACCAAAAACAAATCCTACCAAAATGTATCGTCTGTGTAGTAATAGTCATTTTCTGTGGATTTGTTGCCAGTTTGTGAGGTTTGATCCTTCTATAAGATAAAGTTGGCTTAGGACTGTGTCACAGACAAGCTAGGGAGGTCACCAAGTGTTGAGACAAACATCCTTTAAGGCATTCTTCACTGATACACAGTTAACCAAAAGGTTGCCTCTCTGTGTGGCTCTGTATTCAAGCTTTAAGGTACCTCCATCCTTCTTATTGAGCTGCTGTTTAACATACAGTCACTAGAAACTTCATTAGGCAGACCTTAGGTACTAAGGAGGCCAAGGTGTGCCAAGAAAATATCCCCACACCATTACACCATCACCAGCAGCCTGAACTATTGATACAAGGCACGATGGACCCATGTTTTCATGTTTACTCCAAAACTCCGAACCTACCATCTGAATGTTGCAGCAGAAATCGAGACTCATCAGACCAGGTGACATTTTTCCAATCTTCTATTGTCCAATTTTGGTGAGCCCATGTGAATTGTAGCCTCAGTTTCCTGTTCTTAGCTGACAGGAGTGGACCCGGTATGGTTTTCTGCTGGTGTAACTCATTTGCTTCAAGTTTCAATGTGTTGTATGTTCAGAGATGCTCTTCTGCATACCTTGGTTGTAACAAGTGCTTACTTGAGTTACTGTTGCCTTTCTATTAGCTTGAAGCAGTCTAAGCATTCTCCTCTGACCTTTGGCATCAACAAGGCATTTTCACCCAGAGAACTGTCGCTCACCGGATACCTTCTCTTTTTCAGACATTTCTCTGTAAACCCCAGAGATGGTTGTGTGGGAAAATCCCAGTAGATCAGCAGTTTGTGAAATACTCAGACCAACCTGTCTGGCACCAACAACCATGCCACATTCAAAATCACTTAAATTCAGTTCAATTGGCTTGCTGCCATGTGATTGGCTGATTAGACATTTGTGTTAATGAGCAGTTGAACAGGTGTACCTAATAAAGTGACCAGTGAGTGTCAGAAATTGTCAGTATCTGTATCAAATTGTGTGAATTGTTGACAAAAGTACATTTTTTAATACATTCTCATAGTACTTAATTAGGCATGAATTTGGATGGATTTGACTGTAGAGAGACTCTTTCCCAAACAGCAGTGGTTAGCCCTGTTGTGCACTTTCACCAGCACCACCCATCATGTTCCTAATCAAATGTTTTAAAGTGGGTGCAATTTAACACTATTAATCATATAAAAGTGGATATTGTTAATAGTCACAGCTTGCTTGGCACTAATTGCATTCTCAGTTGCAACATGTGTTATTAAAATTGTACAACTGCATTATCTCTATGGAGCTGGCTAATTGTTGCTCAGGTTTATTAGTCCTAATGTGATCTAAGAAATAAATAAATTTTTTTCTATCTCCCATTAGAAAAAGTAAGAGGTACCCTGTGGGACATAAGCACCACAGGTTTGGGTCAAGTTAGGAAGGAGAACATCAATAGCCACTTTTTCGTTCAAGTGTCTTTTAGAGCCACGAGCACAAGCTCCAAGCACTGAGCTCAACATACTTCATAGTACAGTCTTATTAGTATAGTCAGAGGCCTCATTACATTTGCAGAACAAAACCAAGATCAAGATGATAATGTTTGCAGTCCAGCAGCCTTTTGTTTGTGTACTGATTAGTTTACATATTTTAATTAAGTAGGATATTTAGCAAAGTAAGTAAACCAGATATTAAAAGCTGTGCTGCAGTGTGTTAACGCACCAATTTGTTTCTAGTTGGCTAGCTGTCCTATTTGAGGGGAGCAGCTTTGAGCATCTCTGTATTTCCTGCCATGTTTGACATTAAAATCCATGGGTTTGACTTTTCCTAGCGAGTTAATTTTGTGGCACATCTGTAGCCGTGCCTGCAAGCCAGCTCTTCTTAGCACACAGCCTATATCATGTAAGCCCCCGAACTGAAATATCCTCTGCTTGAAATATTGACTTTAATATCTCATTTGAAAAAATCCTGTAACCTTTTGATGTTAAATCCATACTCAATTTTGCAGAATGTTATAGGAATATGCAGAAAGGGATAGGAGGCATTATTGTGTTTTCTCCTAGAGAGAAATTACATTTTATGGTTGTAACACCAACCTCCCCTGTGTTCTCTTTAGTCCATGAGGGGAAAAAAAGACGAGGCCATTAAGGCAAAATGAAAAGAGCTATTGATTGGGCTCTTATGCCTTTTCTATTTGCCTCATTTCCTAAATGCATGATAATAAGGGCTCAGCCACTGAAACTAACAATACTCCTTAATGAATCGAACTCTAAAGAATTAGCCTAAGTTTGCATAATGATTCACAGATGTTTCCATCAATGGATGATATGCTTTTGGTTTGTTGTTTTGTGCATTCATGTTCCGTTTACCCAATACACGCTCATCTCCTTATAGCATTATAATGCAATCAAGACATTATTTGATGATTTCTGTTTGGAAAAATGCATCGCTTGTCATCAGAGATGTCTGGGGTGACTTTTGTAAAAGCTATCATATTAGAGTAATATTACCGTTGATGGATTGGAGCTAATAGCAGTCAAATAGGGAACATTAAGTTATAACAAGTGCAGAAAAACATGCTTTTAGCTAATGGAGTTGCTCTTTTAATAGAGATATGGGCATCACAAAGGGGAAGAGTGCGAAATAAAAAGCACACCATTGTCAAATCCACAGTTTGCCAATAGTAATATCCAGTACATAAAAATATTGGATTCCCAAACCCTTTTCCCCAACTTCCTGAAGTCCATTAGTAAAGTGAGTTGACTTTGAGTCAGGACATCAGCCTGCAAAATGTAAAGGATGTTTATTCCAAACAGTAGTAGAATATATAGCTCCAGTTCATTGTGGAGCCCTTCTCTGACTTTTCTTCTTCTCCAACTGAGCACAAAAACAAAGCATTTCTTCTTTGCCAAACTGTGTTATAGCAAACGTGTGTAAAACATATCCACATACACATACTAATGATTTTGGTATGCATTGTTTGATCACTTGGCATTCCAGAATATTTTGGCAGTACATCAAGTGATGTCTCAATGGAAACTTTTGCTACTTCTTCAGAAGCATCTTTTACGAATCTTACTGGACAAACCTACCGGGAGTTTGCTACCTGAGTTCAGCATAAGCGGCGTATGATGACCAGTCAAATTAGCTGTATATCATGTAGCACTTTCTGGCCACATAAGTAGTCTGATTAAAACATGCGGTGTGAGTCAACATGCACAAAAATTTCAGTGAAGTTATTTAAGAGTGTCTTTTCTCCGTGTTGACAAAAAGGGAGAGAGGTCATGTTGCTTGGTGGAGATATGTTGAACTTGCCTTAGTGGACTTGAGAGTAAACATGAGTGTTCTGGTTGATTACCACCAATGTTTGTGTTAGTTTTTTTTTTCTTATTGGCAGCATGCATTAGCTGCAGTGCATTAGGTGTTAAACTAAGAAGAATCCAATGAAACACTGTGGCATGTTTATATCTTGCTCCTTTACAGCGGCCCTTCACAAAAATTCCAAACTCACTTCCTGCCAGGCTGTGGCAAGTGTAATTTAGCTCAACCCATGATGGCAGAAAGACAACCTTTAGTCAACAAGACAGTTAAAACCAGTTCAGCTGTTTGGAATCACTTACAGTTTTTCTTTTAAAGGTGAACAAATACATGATATTTTAAAAATCCATAAGTATTTGTGTTAAATAATCCCAATATTTACCAAAATAATTGTGATTATAATAATCAAGCAGCCCAACTTTGAACACATACCTAGAATTTATACTGTTTACTATAAAACTGGCCCAGGTTTGTCCTAGTTTATGATGAAAAACTCATCTTTGGTTACAACACATGCATGCCAAATTGCCATAAGTCTCCTTATCAGCAACATTTGCTGCAACACAGATGCTAGGTAAGTTATTTCCCTCTGGGCAAATTACATGTTATGTGTCCAAGCAGCATATCTAAACATGAAAGCAAAGTGAGGCTATCTCAACCTTCACTCCTTTAATCCAAAATGCAGTAACGTGCTTTAGTAGGATGTTAATTGTAGTGTCTCCACAGAATTGTATCATCTAATTTTCTCTGGCTGTTGGCTTTGCATTACCTCAGGCTACATATTTGCATAATGAGCATTTGGAGTTGGAGCATTGTATCATTGAGTGAAGTTCACAGAGGTGAGGCCAATATGGCTTCTTGAAATCAGTTTTGAAAATGTTTTTTGCAGTCCTTGGGTATTATTTTTAAAAAGGGGGAAGTCTTAAAACAGCACAATAAAGCTGAATATAAAATGCTGATTTTTGTTCCACAGAGTAAAATCTGTACTCACTACAAGAGTAGATTTGATTATTTATTCCTCTTTTGGGGGTCAACATAATTTTCAGGCTACCAAGTCGCCTAACAACTTCTTATTTCACTTTAACAATGTTTAAATGCATAAACAAACAAATAACTCAATAAAATAAATTTCACTGCATTGCCTGGTCTCATCTCTATGAAACGTATCCACTTTAGGTAGTTTGCAGTGTTTAATGATACTCCAGTTGCTCAGAGTTTAAATGAACTTTAAGGATCTTCAGAAGTTTAAAATGCTGCTGTGTCTTTAGCCTCGCTCGTTAGCTGCTAACCTTTACTGTTCGGACCGACTACAGCGATAAGTGGGAGGCAGAGAGAAACAAACACATGAAGGCAGGAATCAGAGTTTAATCAGGGATGTTTGACTGATGCGTCGAAGCATCCACTGTCAGGTTGGAGTCCTTCTCATGAGTGAAAACCATGAAGCAGGCAGTAGTTCATGTGTATTATGCTCTTTGGCGTTTGTATTAAAACTGCTTGACCACAGTGTCATCCCTGCTGAGATACCCGGGGGGAAGTCATTCAGCTCTGAAGACATTGCCTTTGTGGTTAAGCATGTGGTTGCTTCTAAGTGAAATGTATCACTCTAACAGTTTCGAAACAGGTTTGAGGAAACTGGCATCAGCTGTAAGATGGCTAATAGTGGGCTGATTACAGTCCTTTACCTGCTACAGCAGTTTTGTAGCAGGGCAGTTCACCCTGCAGCTCTCTTTCGCTGTCTCAGCTTAACTCCATCCTCTATCTGGGGACAGTCACCTGCAGAGGGGCAGATGGTCTCATTTCTCCCACTGGGATGGTCTCTCTCACGTGCACCAGTGTTGCAGTGCTTTCTTTTGCAAAATCTTCCTTAGAACAAATATTTTAACTTACAATTTTGTGTGGATTCCCTGGACTGTATATCATGCTGTGAAAATGGACAAAAACTTGGGAGCAGTTGGTGCAAAGGCTGACCTACTTCGGCAAGCCTAAAAACTAGGTTGTTGGTCAAGTCAGCTAATGTTGTAGATATGACCCACCAAATACTGCATGCCAGCAACATGAGCTGCAAGTATTTCCACCTCAGAGAGCACGTATGTTCCCCAGCAGTAAAGAAGCACACCGCTGTGATATTTTGTTTTTCAGCTTCCAGTCTGCACCATGTTCAGGAACATATTTTATTAGGCTGGTGTTTGTTGCCTGTGACCTCTTTATGCCTGCATTTGATTTAGCAGTACTTGATTTAGTATGAGTATTTAATATAGCGTGATGAGACTTTTTCAGATCCACAAAAACATTTTCTACACTTGGACGACTTGTTTTCATAAATGTTAAATGTCTCTGAGGTTCAATAAATCGTACATGAACATGATGTGTACAGTCTTCCATCACTTATATCCCATATTAATCATTTTCCCCAAATCTCAACAGTAAAGATGAGCGTAAAGTTAGCCTGAGCCAGAGAGTACGCTAGGTAAAAATAAAGAAGAATTATTCTTTATTTTCTGTCATAACCTCTTTCGTCTTAAATGTCTTCGCACCTCTGATAGGATGCCACTTGTGCAATAAGTCCAGTCGTGAAATTTCCTCGCTACTAAATATTCCACAGTCAACTGTTAGTGGTACTATAACAAAGTGGAAGTGATTGGGAACGACAGCAACTCAGCCACGAAGTGGTAGGCCACATAAAATCACAGAGGGGGGTCAGCGGATACTGAGGTGCATAGCGCGCAGAGGTCGCCAACTTTCTGCACAGTCGATAGCTACAGAACTTCAAACTTCATGTGGCCTTCAGATTAGCTCAAGAACAGTGCGTAGAGAGCTTCATGGAATGGGTTTCCATGGCCGAGCAGCTGGATCCAAGCCTTACATCACCAAGCACAATGCAAAGCGTCGGATGCAGTGGTGTAAAGCACGCCACCACTGGACTCTAGAGCAGTGGAGTGACGAATCACGCTTCTCCATCTGGAGTCTGGGTTTGGCCGTTGCCAGGAGAACGGTACTTGTCTGACTGCATTGTGCCAAGTGTAAAGTTTGGTGGAGGGGGGATTATGGTGTGGGGTTGTTTTTCAGGAGTTGGGCTCGGCCCCTTAGTTCCAGTAAAAGGAACTCTTAATGCTTCAACATACCAAGACATTTTGGACAATTTCATGATCCCAACTTTGTGGGAACAGTTTGGGGATGGCCCCTTCCTGTCCCAACATGACTGCACACCAGTGCACAAAGCAAGGTCCATAAAGACATGGATGAGCGAGTTTGGTGTGGAAGAACTTGACTGGCCTGCACAGAGTCCTGACCTCAACCCGACAGAACACCTTTGGGATGAATTAGAGCGGAGACTGTGAGCCAGACCTTCTCATCCAACATCAGTGTTTGACCTCACAAATACGCTTCTGGAAGAATGGTCAAAAATTTCCATAAACACACTCCTAAACCTTGTGGAAAGCCTTCCCAGAAGAGTTGAAGCTGCAAAGGGTGGGCTGACATCATATTAAACCCTATGGATTAAGAATGGGATGTCACTCGAGTTCATATGCATGTGAAGGCAGACGAGCGAATACTTTTGGCAATATAGTGTATCTTGATGCACCAAAGTTGCTTTGAAGATGGCAACTGACTGCGAGTGGTTGCAGACCTTGTCCCAGTCCTTGAAGCAACCATTTCAAAGGCAACAAGATCGCAAGTTCATTGCACACAGTAATAATAATTTTGGTTGTGCCGCAGTCTCAACCACTGTTTTCCCTAGTGTGACTGCAGCATTATTGACACCATTTGAGGGCAGCTGGAGCTGTATTTTTGAACTTCTCTTTTAGAAAGTGATGGGTAAAAAGTAGAGAGCTTGGAGAAAAGTGAGCAAAATTGTAGGATTCCAGCTATCGGTTCTACTCCTCGTCAGCCTGTTGGCTGAAAGGGGAAATATTTGCAGGTTTCCAACCCAAATTAAATCACACGAATAACACAAAATGAAATTTCGCTTTGCATTTGGTGTGAATGCACCATTAGACACCTCATTTCAGAAATGGGTTAAAACTTAATATTTTACCTGCATGTTTGGCATTACATCATCGTTCCCAGTTATTCTAGATCCAGGAACGAAAATATCCCTGCTGATTTTGCAAGCTGGATAAAAGCTGGAGATGCAAATCCCAAAATATTTTAGGGTCCAAACTAAAAAAAGAAATGCTTATTTTCTCTTAATATGTTCGACCTCCCTCCCTAGTTATCACCAATTACTCAGTTTTACAAATGTGAAATCCCAATTTTTGTTTAAAATGTGAATTTGCTGCATATACAATGGCCAATTTGCATTCTATGTCCTACATCTCAACGCTTCATTAATATTGCATGATCTTGTTAGTGTCTTCTACCTCTACTTTTCCCCTCTACACCACTCCCTCCAACCTCATCAGCTGCAGAAACTGGAGGGTACATCTGAAAGGCAGCTTGCATCTCCTGCTTTTACCAGACTTGTAGACATGGGATAGGCTCATATCCATCCAAGGATTATCCTCCACTGTCTCCCTTCCAAAAAAAAATTATTATATGGAAGTGTCAAAAGAAATGAGATTAGTTCCCATTTCTTTCCTCTCTGCGGTGGAAAAATACATTTTATGTGCGGTTTTCACCCAAATAAGCTGGGGGTACAGATGAGTAGCTTCTTGACAGCTATGAATGAGGACCATGCTGCATTAAGGCTATGACAGAAGGAGGAGCAATTGCAGGATTCAGAGAGCATTGGAATGAGTCACCATCATGTGTTGTGGGCTCAACACCCAGTCACTTGATCCTACGTTACCTTTGTCACTATAGATAGAGGCATTCCTTAAAAACATTTTGCTCTGAGCTGGTGTCCATGTGAGAAGCCTCTCCCTCATTATAGTAGGCAGTGAGGGCAGGAGAGAAGGGTACAGAGGAGTGGAGAGGAAAAACAGGTGGAATGCTGGGAAAAGAAGGTCAATACTTGAAGTGGAATAATGAAAAGAAGTAATGTCGGGGTTATTAAGTATTAATCTGCACACCAGTTTCAAATGCACAATGACACTTGGGTCCTTTTCAAGTACCTTGGGCATTGTCTACATATGTGAGTGATAATAAGTGGTTAGCCAATCATCTGGCTAATATAACTTGTAATAATATAACTTCTAATATAACTTCAAAAAATAAGCTTAATCTGAAAGCTATAGTCTAATAGTTGTTAGCATTAAGTGCAGACTGGCAGGAAATAATGTTGTAACTTTACATTCCTGTGGTTCATGGGTCATTAATTCGTTTTACACTTCAGCCGGTCTACCAAGGTAGAAAAAAAATAGTGTGTGCAATGGATTAATAAATGAAGGGTCGTTTCAAATAACAATTATAGTTTGTCAGGGATTAATCATCCCATTATTTTTCTTTAAATGTCTTATTTTGTTGGACCAAACTGGGCGAAACCCAAAATGCATCTGTTTGCAGTCACATAAAACTGAAAAAAAAAAAAAAAAAAAAAAAAACAAAAAACCAAAGAAAAAAAAAGAAAAAAAAAAAAAAAAAAGGGCGAA
>VUQI01004025.1:7683-22908 GCA_015106735.1 Paratilapia polleni | reverse complement strand
TTGACCTTGTTCTTATGAACCGTCGTCTTAGAAATTTTAAGGATGGAAGCAACCCGACGCTCACTGTATCCCTCTGCCAGTAAAGCCAGAATTGAACCCTTCTTTTCCTCACACAAAACTTTTCTTTTCATTTCTTTTAGCATGGTCAATAGTTATTTTTTTTTATTCCAGTTACTTTTGATGTACTACTAGCACTGTTTTTGCCATCCAGTTGGTCCTATTGCAAGAGGATAGTGATGACCACAGCAATGGTTTTTATATCTTTCCTCGTTAAATAAGATTTGGTTCAGGTGATCACCTCATCAGTACCTTATCAGGTAGAAACAGGTGTGCTTGTGTTGGAATTCAAGAGACACTGGAATGGAATGACTGTCATATATGTAGAGATGCTGATTTCTGAAAAATTTGCAGTGGTCTCTTAATTTTTTCCAGAGCTGTATATGTGTGTGTGTGTGTGTGTGTGTGTGTGTGTGTGTGTGTATATATATGTGGTTCATTTAACCTTCTGCGTTGAGGTGAGGGTGGGGTGGAGTGGCAGACACCTTCAGGGTGGGAAATTCAAAGGTGAGGAAAATTTGTGAGCCAGATGGTGACAGCTGAAAGTGAAACCACAGCCAATCTTAACAAAAGTGCTATTCTTGTACAGTCTGCCCTGATTTAGATTATATGTGTATATATATATATATATATATATCTATATACAGTATATAGATATAGATATAGATAAATAGATAGATAGATAGATAGATAGATACTACACAGGCAAGCACAAATTGCCCCTCATTCAATCCTGGCAGACATGTAAAGTGCAGACCTGTGTTTATGGGAGTACACTGTGTAATATTGCTAGAGTATCATACCAACTGCTCACTGCTGACAGCTACCTCTACCCTGTATCATACTTGAGAAAACACAACAAGAAGAAAATGATGGAGAATGATGACACAAATAGAGAAGGACAAAAAAAAAATAAAACAAATGTGGCAAAACTAAACCGACAGAGAAGTGAACGTAACGCTGTCTCTGTGCCAGTCTTCAGACAGCTGCACAGCGTGACTGAGAGGACCAAGCCTTAACTGCTTTTAAATTGAACTCACTCCCTAAATATTTTAGTGATGAGCTCTCTTCCTTATGCTGCAGTCTGCAGTTGAGCCATCCTTTTCTCTGCAGTGGTGGAGCCACACTGCAGCTTTGACAGGTTGGGTGGCCGGAGGGAAGAACAGACTGACTTGTCTGGTTTAAGGTCATATTGTCCTGATGGGAGGTTGTTTGCTTGTTTTCTTATAAATTGAGGGATGACATGATGTGGCATGGCATAATGTGACACAACATCAAATCACATTATACCACGTTTGAGAAGACATAAAATATAAACAGGATGGCCTTAGATAGAAAAAAAACAGTAATAAAAATAATTGATAAAGGATTGGAGATAAGGTCTGTGGACACTCTCACAGGGTGAAAAGAGGGGTAATATGCTTGAATAGCAAATGAGCCGTGACAGGCAGCACTGAGGCGCTAAGATGAGAGAATAGTAGACAAGAGGACAGGATGAGACAAAATGAGATGAGGTAAGACATGAAGAGTTAGGAGGGAGACCTCACTTCAGATTTATCTTTTTTTCCACCTAGTATCCCTAGCAGCTTCAAGAATCTAACATTCAAGGCAGCAGGTGATGGCAGACACCAGCAGCAAAATAATTCATGACTTCTTACGCTGTTGTTTCTTGTCAGATGCCTACACTAGAGCAGAGGTGGTGTATGTGTGGACCAGAGGGGCTGCCCAATCTGTAGTGGTGGCAGAGGACGGGTCCAGATTAAACCAGTACGATCTGATGGGGCAAAGTGTGGATTCTGGTGTGGTCCAGTCCAGCACAGGTAGGTGTCAGTTTGGTTGTAGCCTGCTCTTAATTAATTGGTTTATTGTAAAATAGATGCTTTTTTTTTAATTACGAAGTTTTACTTTTTTTCACTTATTTGACATTTTAATATTCACATGACACTGAGCTGGTGAGAAAGATCAATACATAAACAGCCATGTCGGTCCTTTTGTTATCAGTCTTTTTTATCACTCCTCACTGCTCAAAGGATGGTGTGGATGGTCTGAATATACAAATTTTAGGAACTGCATCAATTCATCTGTGTCTTTAGTGGCATCACTTTGTCGCCTCACAAATGACAGACTATGTCCCACATTCTTATTTCCCTTCTGGCCACTACATCTTCTTTTTTCATCCACCTCATTTTGGTTGATTGATACTGGCAAAAATTAGTCACAGCATAAAATGGGTGACCTGTTTGCAGTGATGCTAGCTATAGGTAAAAACAGGTAATGCTTAAGACAACCCCAGGCTCCCATGCTTGCCTTGCTTTATTGGAAGCAGGCTCCCAAGTGACTTAAAGCCATCCAGTTATTATTTCTTTATTTGTTTCAGTTGTTTGTGTCTCTCAAAAATCTCAAAATCAGCATATTATTATACCCAGTTTAAACTTGACTGCTGTTCATGTGACTGTTGCTTTCTTTCTGTGAGTACATGATTTCTGTATACTGAGTTTGTTAACAAAAGACAACTGTAACAACCGTGCCAATAAATCTCAAGCATAAAAAAAGAGAAGGGCAAAACATTTAGAGTATATGAACAGGCATAATAGACTGTAAGGGCCTTTTAACATTTGTTTTACTCTGTTGTAATTTGCTTTTTTAGTCTGGTGCAAATCTGTTGATGAGTTTGTTAATTTGGAGCATTTCCCACTTGGTCCTGTTTCTTTTCACACAGAAAAAAAAAATTCTAGCAAAGAAAAATGCATCACTTAACCTTGTGATAACCCCACTTATTGTTCACCTATGTCTGAAGTGGGGACATGAAAAGGTAGAGGGCCCTGAGTTCTGGACATTTCTATGTAGTTTAACATGATGCAACAACCGTGTTAGTATGTGCTCATAACAATGGAAATTATCTGAGCTATATACTAGATAAAATTATGCCAGGAAAATGCCAAATTCACTTGGAGGAAATAACATGAAAATACTATGCTGCTCTGTACTATACTGTAAGACGTTCATGAATTCGGACAACTGAGCAGAAAAAGGGATTTAATATTGAGAGTGTACAATAACATGTAGTAGGTTTGGAAGTCTCACCATGTTCACACCACAAGCAAAGAGTTTATTTTGTTAAAAGACTGAGACCACATTCTTTTAAGGGCCTTGTTGTGGTTGTTTAACTGTGCTCCCACCTGCCCAAATAAACTGCAGCAATGGAGAAAATGAACCTGATTTAAGTGGAGTAAAAATCACAGGTGTGAAAACACCCTATGTTACGACAATTTGTTCTTGAGGTTCACATTAGCACATTCAGTTGAGACTGAAAATAATGGCTAAAAAATAAAGTGCCGAGTCTTAGCTTTAATTTTAAAAGGTTTATCAATAAGTTTGAGTTTTGTCAATACAGAATGAACTGTGTAGGAGATACAGCCCTATTTACACATAGTGCCTAAAGTCTGGCAGTTCTAGATAAAATCTACATAATCACTGTAAAATAAGGTTCATTTCAGTCAGGACCACTGTAGTCAAAACAAGACTATTATTTATAATTCATAATTTATAATTTATGATATGGCTCTGTTCTTGAACAAAAAGCAAAAGGTGGGGAGAGCACTTTTCCCCACCCTTCAGTGCACATACATAGAAAACTGGAAGCAGAGAAATCAATAGTAAGACTGCTATACAGAAGAGAGCTGGCATCAGTGACAAGAGATAGAACTGCAGCTTAAAACAGACACAGTTTTAAAGGAAGAGCTGGAGTGGAGGTGGGTTGCAAAGTGACTTGCAGAGCACAGCTGCTGTAGACAGGCTAAAGCAACTTAAATAGTACACGCTGTATGACATTTAGCAACGGGATGAGTAAAAAGCTGATGTGAGCTCGCACTGATCTCAGTTGATCTGCTGAGTATATGACAAGTTTGACTTCATGTTAGGTGAGCCAGGCCTGTCTAACTTAATGCTATGCTCAATTTTGTGCTTGTGCATATGAATACAGTTTGTAAACAAATCTGTTCATCAAATGTAACAAATAGTGAGAGTATGTGCTCTCACTTTTGTGAAGCAGAAAATCACAGAATGCAGCCTGGAAACACCTGCTGTGTGGAACACATAAAAAAATAAGAGATGAACAGGACAGCTAGGTTAAAGAGACAGACTGGAGAAAGGTGCACTGTTGGCTGGCTCATCAGCCTACTGTTATTTGCTATCATTATACAGTTGTGGTCAGAAGTTTACATATACTCATCATGAGCATGAATGTCATGGCAATTTGGGGCTTTTAAAGATTGTTCTTTTTCCAGGGTTGAATGATTGTACAACGTACTTCTTTAACGACTAAGGTGTACACGTTTGATTTTATTTTGAATTTTCTCCACTCCACACAGGGTCAAAATTATATATACAGGCCCAAATATATACATACATTCACTTAAATCTTTGATTAAGTGGTGCTACAATATCTTTAAACTTGACATGGCCAAGGTCTTGACATCTCATTAGTGATCATGATTGACTGGTAGTTTCGCTTTGCCAGCATAAAAAGAATGTGTTTGCTAGCACACATTGGATTGACCAATACTCAGAACAATTGGAAAGTCCAAGGAACTCAGTGAAGATCTAAGAAGGAGAACTGTAGATTTACATATGTTGGGAGGGTCTCTTGGTGCCATTTCTAAACAAATGCAGATTCCAAGATCATCAGTTCAAGCAATTGTACATAAGTACAAGTTATTCGGATGTGTCACCACATTGCCAAGGTCTGGAAGAAGACCCAAACTGTCACCCTCAGATGAGAGGAAATTGGTTAGGATATTCAGGAACAACCCAGGAACCACCAAGCCTGCCATGAGCTGGAAAGTGCTGGAACAACATTATCATGGACTGAGAGGGTGCCAACCAAGAAAGAAGCCTCTTCTCCAAAACCAACATCTTCAAGGTTGACTGAAATTTGCAGCTGCCCGTATGGACAAGCCAAATGCCTTCAGGAGAAAGGTTTTGTGGTCAGACGAGACAAAGATTGGGCTATTTGGCCACAATGCCAAGAGGTATTTTTGGAGGAGTAAAGGTGAGGCTTTCAAATCTAAGAATACTGTCAAGCATGGTGGTGGTAGCATCATGCTCTGGGGCTGTTTTGCTGCCAGTGGTACTGGTACATTGCACAAAGTGGATGGAATAGTCAAGAAGGAGGACTACCTCCAAATTCTTCAACTTTACGTCGAATCAACAGTTAGACAGTTGAAACTTGGACACATTTGGGTGTTCCATCAGAACAATGATCCCAAACACACATCAAAACAGGCTTTGGAACAGTTAAAGCAGGCTAACATTAAGCTTCTGGAATGGCCCAACCTCAACCCTACTGAAAATTTGTGGACTATGCTTAAAAGCTGGGTCTGTGCTAGGAAACCAACCAATTTAAATTAACTCCAATTCTGCTAAGAAGAGTGGTCAAATATCCAGCCAGAATTATGCCAGAAGTTTTTTGATGTCTACCAAAAGCATCTGGCCAAGGTGCAACTTGCTAAGGGACATTTAACCAAATATTAGTGGAGGTGTATATATATATTTGAGCCTGTATGTATAATTTTGACCCCGTATGGATTAGAGAAAATAAAATAAATTCAAACTTTTGCACCCAAAAGTTTTTTTAAAGTTATTAAAGAGGTATGCTATACAATTATTCCACCCTGGAAAATGAAGAGTTCAAAGAAGTCATTAAAAGCCCAAAATTACCATGACATTCATCCATGATGAGTGTATGCAAACATTTGACCACAACTGTAACTGACTGCTTTTCAGCAATTCAACTCTCAAACAAACTCTCCTGTTTGTTTGTGTGTTTTTCACTAGAACTATTGTTCCACTAACCTTGTCAACTCCAGCTTTAACACAAGGGGGAGGCGGGGCTCTTGCGTAATTTGTAGAACCCAACATGTAGTGAACATATTGGGCTGCCCACCTCTGCTCAGTCTCAGCCTTAGGAAGTAAACAAAAGTAGCTGTGTTCATTGCATTAACATTTTATGCATTAAAAATTTCACATCAGTTGCAAAAATGAACAAGTTCGTTTTAACAACTACAACCAGAACTTTGTTCCAGAACTCAACCAGTTTTCTTTTTATATGGTTATGCACTCTACAAGATACCTTTTAATTTTGATTTCTGCATCGTCATGTCAGTTCTCTGAGGTGATTGTTGTATGGCTATTACCCAGTGAGTGCTCTTCCTTTCTGTTAAGTCATAAAGGAGCATAAATACAACACTAC
The DNA here is from genome assembly GCA_015106735.1 of Paratilapia polleni. NCBI lineage: Eukaryota > Metazoa > Chordata > Actinopteri > Cichliformes > Cichlidae > Paratilapia > Paratilapia polleni. Next base: position 16,601 of record VUQI01004025.1, on the reverse strand, counting down.
CTCCATCAAAATGTTACTTTGGATCCATTGTAATTTGGGCTCTCTGTGTTAAAAGACAGCTGAAATAATAAAGCCCTGTGTTATAAAGGCTCTATGTCTCACAAAGTTCTTTCTGTATTGATAGAAACCTTGCCTTGGCACTTTAATCTAGTATCCATAAGTAAATTTTAATTGAATTATTGTAAATGTTCAATGTTTTCTATCTGTGAACAACAGGAGAGTATGTTGTGATGACAACCCACTTCCACCTGAAGAGGAAAATTGGTTACTTTGTGATCCAGACATATCTACCCTGCATCATGACAGTTATCCTCTCCCAGGTGTCTTTCTGGCTCAACAGAGAGTCTGTCCCTGCCAGGACTGTCTTTGGTGAGTTGTCTGTTTTTGTTTGTTTTTTTCCTATTCTAAACATCTGTGGCTACAGACCATCACCAGAAGTTTACAAATCTGCTTTTGAAAAATTAGGCTGGAAGATAATATGATGACACATTAGGTAGTCACTCAAAACTATAGTAGCTTAGGGGTAAGCAGCAAACTAAACGGGATTGCTTAAGTATATAATAAAAACAATTAAAAAAAAACTCTATAAAGCCAACATATGCCTAATATAGACTCTTAATACCACAATTTGATGGCACACATTGAAATTACTTTCAATTACAGTTTTTAATATTTACATACATTTAATGATACGTTATACTGTATACCATATTTTTATTTAATGAATAACATATTGTTTAAGAAATGTGTTGCTTTGATTATAAAATTATGCTTTCTGTTTTGTTTATTCAGATGCTTAATTTTAATAAACAAAACGGAAAGTCCAAAAACTCAATCAGCATATTATCTCATATTAGGCAGAAATACCTCTGATGTTTGGTTTTTGCCTCAGTACATGCAAATGTAAGACACATACAGCTTTGTGCAGTGTATTTATTTTTTTTCCAAATTGCTGTCATCATTTGCCACAGTGTTAACAGCAGTGTTCAGTTTTCTAAAATACAAAGTTGAGTTTTAGCAGCTTCCAAAAATCTGTTGTTTAATGCTTGTTCGATTACTTTTTGATTATCAGATTTAGACAAAATATATAAATAAAGGAATAATTTACCATTTTGGAAATAAACAAATGGATATAAACAAACAAAGGATACAGTCACCTTGGCTATGCTCAGTTTAAAAAATGCCAACACCTCTAAAATTCACAAATTAATGTGTTTGTCTCACTTGTTTGTGCACAAACAGAAATGTAAAAAGGGCAAGCTACAACCTAGTTTTACATGTTTCTTGAACATCAGCTCAATGCACTTATTTCCCGGGGTCAGATTGCCTGGAAACTTCACAGTGATGACAAACAATATTCTCAGTATTATACTCAGTCTAATACTCCATAAGGCCTCAGTCACACAGGCCAAGAGACTGGTTAGCAACCATCTGGCAACCACGGGTTGCAAGGGAAAAATGGGTATTCCCCGAATATTTGTGAGTGGTTGCTGGAGGTCGCTGGCAGTTGCTGTGAAACTGATTACTAAAGCCCCATTCGTGAAGGCCTAGAGTGTGGTCAGTGATCCCCTGGCAACAGCTGGTCACTAGGGAAAAGTGTCCATTCCACAACCAGTTGGCAGGTGGTTTCTGGAGGTTGGTGGCAGCATGAAATTTGTTGCAAAGAGGTATACGGTGCTGCACTGAAAATCTCCTTGCAATTGCTTTGGTCGTTAGCAGTTTGCATGGCAGATGCTTACTTGGCTGTAAACACTAGCAAATTACTCGCCACACAGTTGTCAAAACCTAAAAAGAGTGATGCAAACTGGAAATGAAAACCGTTCGCCTTCAGAGTAAAAGTTAAGGCTTTTGAAATGTGTTTGTTGCAGGGGTAAGGCACATCTTTTACTTTGAAAGCAAACGTTCTCTGTTTCTGGTTTGTGTTGCACTTTTTCAAGTTTCATAATAGCTTGGACTATAAAATGTCAAGTGTTTGCAGAAAAGTTGGTGTCTTTCCAGCAAACTATGGACTGTGGTAATCTGTTTGCGACCAAAGCAATCATAAGGAGAGTTTTGGTGCAGCACCCCCTTTGTGACCGATTTCACCCAGTGTAACCTCCAGCAACCACATTTTTCCCTTGTGACCAGTGGCTGCCAGATGGTCGCTAAATGGTCTCGAGGCCTGTGTGACTGAGGCCTAAGAGAGCTATGTCAAAAAATTATTTTAAAGTATGTTAAACATCAAACAGACTGGTCAATTTATCATACAGAGAATCCAAGTTCTCTGTACAATAGATCTATACTGTTCTGTTCTGTTTTGTTTTTGACCAATAAGGCAAAAAAAAGAGCTTTAATCACTTGTGGCAAGCTGCAGTGGAATTTTAAGCATGAAGCTCAGTATGAATTTAGATTTACGTGCTTAGAATGTTAGACTACAGTTAGTGTGTGTTTGTGCCTGCCTGTGTACATCAATGTGTGTGTGTTTGTGAGTCTACATGTGCACATTGGCCTGTGTGTGTGTCTTATGTGCATGTGTGTTTATATGTGTCTGAGTGTGTGTATATAGAGTGTATCTGTCTGTCACACTAAGGTCTTACATAATACAGCCCAAAAGGAAAGCTCTTGCTAGTCTGCAGCATGCTCTGTAGCAGCAAAGCACAGCAGCAGGCAGAATGTCCTTGAGTTACCTCACCCTACACACTTTCTTCTTCTTTTTTTCTTTATTCTCCTTCACTCTCTCTTTTTCTCTTCATCTTCTTCTCATGGATGTCAGTGTCTCCCCTGGCCCACCACTTAAAGAGCTTTCCCGGCATCATTATACAGACACCAGATTTGCAGCTCTGCAGTCTCCAGCAGGTTTTTCTACTCTCCCTGCAATGTTTTGGAGTCTGTTTGTGTGAGTTGTGAGTTCCTTCGTGTGCGTGTGTGTGTGTGTTTGCCTGTGTGGGGGTGTGTGTGTATGCCACAGCTTGCTACCTGAGGTGCTTGTCACGTGTTCAGGGGGGATGAGGATGGCCTAGATTAGATTCAATCAACTATCTAGGGCATGTGTGTGTGTCCCTCATTGCTGGTTGTGTTTCATGAGATTACATGTATGTAGCGTGAGCATGACAGAGAGCAACACAGTGTCACAGCATATTAGGCTGGAAATTCATATGATTAATATCCATCATTTGAGACAGCAGATGAATGAGTCTGCTCTTCAAAGAGGTTGCAATGTCAATATGGCCATGAATGAAGCATTATAACGTCTTATAAAGACAATCAATATCTTTCATTGCTTTCTTAATCCTTTGACTAAGTCAAGCATTTATATGATATATCAGACCATTGTACATGTGTCTTGTGCTATTACAATCAAAGGGTACTCTGAATGTCTTACCATATATGCTCTTGTAATGCTTATATGCAGTATATATATATATATGTGTGTGTGTGTGTGTGTGTGTGTTCATTCTCTATGTAGATTGCAACCTAATTAGAAAGGAACTTGGCAGCATAAAGAGATAAGATCAGATAAGATAAGATAAGATTTACAGTTCCAAAGTGAATAAACAGTTAAGATATTTCATCTGCTATCAAAATATATATAACATATTTAATACATTTAGTAAATTTTCATTTTCAAAAAGCTGTATATATTGACAAAAATAAATATGCATTATTACTATAATTACATACATCCCCCAGTAGCTCCATAGTATAGTGGTTTGCACACAAGATCCCTTGTTCAATCCTGGGAGGAGACACAAATTCCATTGGGGTTGTGTCAGGAAGGGCATCTGGTATAAAAACTCAAATCAAACATGCAGAGCTACCTGCTGTGGCAACCCCTTTTTAATAAGGGAACAACAGAAAGTAGCATTTACATACACATCCTTCCACCCATACACATGTACAGACATATTACACACTGTGCATGTACAGACTGCTGTCAACCAGTAACTTTAACCATGAACAGCACGTAAGTGCTTGGGATGTTTGCTGTGAACTGGGAAAAAAGTATTTCAGCACCTATGGTCCTGTTCATCTTGTTGTGGCTTTAAAATGCTAAATGTACTAATTATTTGTATAGCGTATTGTTAAAAGTACTTTGTGCTCAGTGTACAAAGCACCTTGATATGATGCATACATCTTTCAGAGTTTTTGAAGGAAGCACCTGAGGAGCCCAAACCCAAATGTCAGTACTTCATGTATAGTAATTTTAGTTCTCTTTCAGAAATATGTATCATTATGTACAGGCAATTGTAATATTACAGTGTCTTTACAATATTTCTGAATCAGCACAATTACTTTTACTAAAACTTCACTTGCTGGGTTTACTGGGTCTGATGTAGTATCATGTCAAATAAGGTACAGGTTTAAATTCTTGGCAAACATATATTGATTGACCTTATTAAGAGTATTAATAAAAACCATAAAACCATAAAAACCTCATCATAGTCGTTGCCTTTTTTTGGTTGTGTGATCAACCAAAATGATAATCAGACCAGCACCAGCTCACTGAATTTGTATTTTCAATTATGCCAGCTACATGGATGAATGAATAAAAAGTGTTTCTGCAAAATGCATCACATCCGTGTGGGTAAATAGGAATTAAATGAGAGTCTCAGCTTAATGACTTGTCTCAGCTTAATGTCTTGTCAGACATTATAAATATGGCAACACTGTCGTTCTGGTATGTCAAAGTTTACATTTTTTGAGTGTAGTGTCTTTCCAATGCCCGTTTTTTATATAAAAAAATTAATTCTGTGCATGAAATTTAGTTGCATGTTGAATAATTTTAAAAAAACTAAACTAAACTAAACTATAAATGAATAAATGAGTGAGTAAATAAATAAATAAATAAGTAAAACATGGCAGCACAATTCTCTGGTAAATAAGGACAGATCTGAGAAGTTTTATTTAGGAGATTCACTGTGACAAGCAGAGGCAAGCATGACTCAAGCCCACATCAGATATTTAATTAAATCTTCATCATGAATTCATCTTAAAATAAATTTTTTTTTTTTTAATTTAGCAATGATGCAACAAAATACATCTTTCTTCCTATGTAACAGCACATTTTAATTCCCTACACCAGTTCTACATTCATCACATCCCATGTTAAGTGCCAGATGTTTTGTGAGCACTGTGGCTCTGTCTGTCAGTCCTGCTATACCTGAATATGACAATCCAAATTTAATCTATGAAAAGATATCTAGGAGTACAAATATTGTTATTAATATAGGAGAAATTACTAAACCATGCAAGTCTGCAGATACTTATTTACAGCTTGGTTTCTCCTTGTTTTCATCTCAGATCTGCATCATCAATATATCAAATATTTCACCAATACTAAGACTAAACAAGCAACTACTGTAATACTGTGTGTTTTGTTATTACTACAGATGTGATCAGGTTGATGTTTCCAACGCAGTTGTACAAAGCTGACACAGAAACAGTATTAACACGAACAAATTGAACATTGAAAACCCTGTTTAAATTACATTATGTGACTATGAAGCACAGCTTCTGCACTAAATCTTTTTTCCTAAAGCCCGCCCTGTAGATGAATAGGCAATTTAAAAACACAGCAGTGGGTAGAGTTATCTTATTTATCACTGTACCGATTAAGAGGCTGATTAGTTTATAGCTAGTTCAGTGTAGTGGAAAACTGTTGGCAGTTTATTTATTTGCAGTCCAAATGAAAACCAAAGGAAACAGCCACTGATGGCTCTGATATGATGCTCTCTCTTACTTCCCGCCTGCCTCTCCCCCTCCCTTTTTCTGTTTCTAAGCTGTCAGGGACAGCCGGGCTCAGAAGATAAGCTTGCTTCCTTCCCTCTTTGTTTTAAGAGCGATTGGCTGGGTATTTATGGGTTTTCCCATGATGATGTTTAAGGTATCTGCTTATTAAGGAATAACACCTTGCGCGAGTGGGTGTGCGTACTGGAGCTCACACACGTGCGCTCATGCATTTGTGTAAAAATGTGCATGTGTTAGTTTGCTATATGTGAACAAGCTAGCTGTGTGCCAGTGGGTGCTCATAAATTCATAATTACTAGCTCACAACAGTGTAGGCAATGCTGCTATTTACTGCATCTGTGTGTGTCCGAGTGTACGTGTATCTGTGTTACAAATCTCACATCTATGGTTTGGCACAGTCATTTAACTCAGCCGCCCATCGACATGTCAGTTTATTTCTTTATTATATGCACATCAAAGGTGACGTAATAGTGCTGAAGGTAATGTGTGTGAGTCAGGCTTCCCAGGGGCTTCAGTTATTGATAAAGCATGAAAGAATGAATAGCTGCTGCACGGTGGGGGTGTTGATAGACATCCATTAAAAACAGCGTCCCTCAAGGGAATGGTTGAGGGAAATTTAAAAAAAAAAAAAGTTCTTTGACAATTCCACACACAGCAATCACACTTATTCATCACCTTTTCATGATTCAACTCTCCTTAATGCATTAACATGCAGTCACAATGATCATCTTTGTGCTCCCACGAGCAAAAAAACGAACTGGGAAAATTTGATGATCAGTAGGCCACCAATAAAAATGTTTTATTTACATTTGACCTAAAATAATGATTTTACAATGCCAATGTAACAGGAAAAGTTTAGCCCAATGCATTTCACGTGTTTTCATTGCATATTTTTTACTCAAATATTGCATCTGTTTATTAGTTTCAACTATTTGGTATTATGCCCAGGCAGCACATCACTTGTAAGGTTTGTGATGAGATGGTCACTATCATGACAAAATGGTGTTAAATATAGTAATATGCCTCCTCTAAACGCAATGAAGTTTTTATCTCTAATGTCACAGACCTGTGGTCGCATGCAAAACCTTCCACCTTCGCATCCTCTCTTTGATGTCTGTGCAATTAAAGTATGGCAAACTGCCATTCCACTGATAGTCCAGACACATTTTAAAAAGGTCAGTATTATGCTGTTACACTACAAGTGTAATGACAGCCTTTTAGGACTTCAGCATAAACAGAGTTTGCATTTTTGAACTTTACAAGTGCGACAAGTATTGGCTGCACTGCCCTTGTTCAAATGTTGTTATGCATGCTCATGAAGAGTTAGTAAAATTGGTCATTTTTCCAAGCACACAGTTACACACAAGGTTTAAATTGCACATAAAGTATGGCGTATTCTTTAAGTAAACACACAACTCAGTTCACAAAGTACTTTTGACCTTTTCCAGCATTTTGATTGTCATGTTTGATAGGTTGCCTAAAGAAAACATTGTCAGAGGCACATTTCTGCTTGCAACCAAGGAGCGCTGCATTAGAGGGAGTGAAAGAGAGAAAGAGAAAGGAAGACATTTTGCTGAAGGCTCACTCACCCACAAAGATTTGTGGCTTGGCTGTGATGCAGTGGCTGAGCAGTACATTTTTCTTACTCACTTAAGATTTGTCAGATTATCTGAAGTCTGTCATTTAAGGAGTGTAAATGAGGGCTAAAGTTGGAATAGTGCAAACAATAAATTATTCAAAAGATCAATAATAATAAAAAGCAGTGACTTTGCACTTTAGTGAAAAGTTCTTTGACCTTGAGCTCAAAGAGTCAAGTTAATTTATTTTGCTGACAGCAATTTCTATTAGGCTGATTACTCTGATAAGCATTAAATCAATTTTCTGTTGTTTTTACCTTTTTCTTTCAGAAAGCATTTAACCAATTGGGTATTTTCTGCCCCACATTTCCCCCAAAAATGCACTTTTGAAGTCTGTGGTCATTACCCTGTATGTGTGTCTTAGTATTTAAAATTAAAAACAAGTGCAAACAAAGGCAAAAAAAACCCCCCCAAAACATACAAGATATTTATCATTTAAATAAGAGCTTGTGCACACTGAGCGAAATTGAGTGGAATAAACTCTCAAGAACTGAGTTACACCACTATTAATCCAGTTAGAACTTTCCAGATCAGTGACTTTGTTCATTAACAGCCTTCAAAGCCTCAAGTCTATTAGTTACAACATGTCAAATAGAGTCATTTAAAACCAGCTCTGGAGACATGTTCTAATGAATCAAATTGCTAGGGCTCTAAAGGATTCCTAAGTTGGCCTATTGCTTAACAGGCACAGAGGGAAATTGTTCTTACTAGAGGTAGGAAACACATCTTGTTGGCTATGTCCAGTCCCTGACATGCACACACACACACACACACACACACACACAAACACACCTACACCTTTAAGCATACATGCAGTTGATTAAAAACAGTGATACACATACAACCATCTTATGCAGTAGTTTGTGCATGCAATCAAGCAAAACATCATTTAATGTTCATATCAATGGAATATTTCAAGTTTTAATATCAAATGTTTTTTTTTTTTCTTTCCTCCCTTTTCTCTTGTGGTAATAAGACACTGAAGGAGTTAGAAGACTTGTTTCCATGACAACAGAGCTTGCCAAACATAGTATATATGATACCAGCATCAGGGTGCTTTTGTGAGGGCTTGTGTAATACCCAGTGGTGCTGTCTTCATCCTCCCCCACAAAATTAAGTGATTTACAGGCAAACAAAGTACCTGACAGACTGACACTAGTTTGTTGTCACCCATTTCTTCCACCTACCAATACGTTTCTATATCCCTTTTTACTACTGTATTCTCTAGATATGTATTAATCTTCTTACAAAGTTGCAGGAAGTAGTTTGTGAACTGTTGACAATTTTCCATATTTTTGCATAAGTATGACCTAAAACGTTATCCGATTTTCACGCTAGTCCTAAAAGTACATCAAGAAAACACATTAAATAAAAATATTAGACTTGGGGCCAGATTTTCTAATCGTCTGCACCCTCTTTTGGTGTTAAAAAGCTACTGCGTAGTTGCTATTTTGCAGCAGAAAGGCATGGACACTTTTTTTTTTTTTTTTTTTTTGGTTGTTTTTTTTTTTTTTTTTTTTTTTTTGTTGTTTTTTTTTTTTTCTTTTTCTTTTT